>PVKA01007444.1:0-77779 GCA_004027165.1 Ctenomys sociabilis | reverse complement strand
TTGCAGTCCCAGGTGCCCTGGCTCCTGGCTGTTACTGGTTTTGTTTTTCTAAGCTCTGCGTGTGGCCTGAATGTGTAGGCAGGGTGGTCAGGCCTGAGGCCACCCCAGGACTCTCACCCTCCCTCTCCACCTTGCAGTGCAGCTCTGCACAGGCCCCTTCCTCCTCTGCACATTGGCCCCCACAGTGAGGATCCCTCCAGCCGGGGCCCCTGTCCTGATGTGTGCCGATTGGCTGGTGCCTTGCTCTCCTGGCTCCTCCCCAACCTGACCGCAGCCCCGTGGGTAGGCCCTGCTCTCCCTGCTTCCAGGCTGCATCTGTGAACCTGGGTATCTCCTGCTCGAAGGGCGCCCGCTCAGCTGACACATGACTGCCGAGTGACTGCCAGGCCATATCAGGTGCTTCATTCTTGAGTTTGATGTGGCACAAATGGGATGTGACCCTTGGCAAGGAACTTGCCCTGTGATTTTGTTTGCTTACCTATTAAGAGAAGATAGGAACACTTCCTTGGGGGACAATAATCGCAGCATGATAATAACTTGCTACCCATCTCTCTTCCCTCTGGTACAACCCTGGAATCACAAGCATGGACCCCCAGCCTTTTCAAGGTGGCCCCAGACTTCCTCTGCCTTTGTCCACCTGCACCCAGTGAGCCCCCAAGCCCCAGGCTGCAGCATCTTACCGTGAAGCTCTGTCCTGGGATGAAGGGCATGTCGCCAGACAGCCTTTGCTCCTCTTGCCCCCAGGAGCCCTCGATCAGAGAGTTTCGGATCACGCATCCTTCACTAACTTGAGGGTTGAAATGAAAGGCGATGTCATTCCCAGCACACAGGTTGATATAGAAGCTGTGAAGGGCAGAAACTTGGACTCTCTCTGTCCTCTGCTCTGGGACCCATGCCCTTCTCTTATTTCCAGGAGTCAGAGAGCCCTGGAGGCCCTCTCTTACCTCTTAGCATTGGGGAGCATAGTGCCTGACACAGTGACCAACTTGGATGGCTTCAGCCCACCTGGGATTGAAGTGAGGAAAGGAATCGGCTGTTGGGATGAAAGGAACAGGTCAGGCTGTGACAGTGGAGAGCAGCACGGGACTGGGGAATCCTGTCCCAGTTGCTATGGGCTTGGACACCTGCTGAGACCAAACCATGCCTTGGAGTCATATTGTTGTAGGCAGTTGAATTAGATAGAAATGTTACAGGCAGTCAGACAGGGCCAGGCCATCAAGGAGACAAGATGGAAGACAAGGTGACTTTGTAACTTAGAAGAGACAGTCACTCCTATAGGGACCAAACCTCAAGACCAAGACAAAAGAGGAAGCACAGCTACATACTTCCCTAGGGGTGGGCATCAGGGATTGATATTCTGCATAGGTATCAATCACCTTGAAAGAGCCCAAGTGAGTCATGAGCCCAACCCCCATTAGGAAGAGACCCTGTCCTGTATTCATGCCTGCCTGCTACGTGACTCACTTCCTCATTTGGTACTGGATTTAATCAATTTTACTGGGAAAATTGTGCTTGTAATCTCATTGGTTGACCTCAGTTTTATCCCACCTCATGCCCACCTAAGCAAGTTCTCATGTTTTTTTCACCATCTTAGACCTGCCTCACCACATGGTTTTCTTCTATAAAAGTCCCTGAGATGGCTCAGTGGAATAAGCGCTTCCCTGACAAGCACAAGGGCCTGAGTTCAGTCCCTGGTTCTGCCAAAAAAAAGCTCCTGGAAGAGACAGCTTCCCAGGGGACAACTTGCTCAGGCCCCCCTCCTGTCCCTCTCTCAGACAGGGGCTTTCTTTTCCTCAATATATTCTGCTCATGACCTCTGTTTGTTCCTAAAATTCATTCTTTGGTTTTAGAGAACACTAACTTGTCCCAGGTACCTTTTAGGCTGGGAGATCAGTTTTTCTCCCTGTGTCATTTGGAGGTTTCCCTGTATCAATATGATTTCTAGAGGAAGCCAGGACAACTTTTCTTGGTTCCTTAGACACCAAGGGAAAACATCCCAGTGCTTCCCATGTAGGGGGCCTTCACTGTCATGGAAGGAACTCTGGACAGACACTAAAGCATTCTCAGTGACAAGGGAAGGCCATACATTTAGCTCACACTGAAGGGACCATAAGTTGAAAGCTCCTTTCAAAATTATTCCTTCATGAGTATTTCTAAAATTTCAACTTCATAAGGGACCCTTTCTAATTATGCAGGTGAGAGGACCACCGCCGGCTGGCACTCACCAACGGCCCGCCATTCCACATGAACCCTCCACCTGCCACGCATGCACCACTTACGTAAGGTTGGCGTATTCCTTCAGGAGCCTGTGAAAAAGACACGAAAAAATTTAATGTGGGGCCGGGCGTGGTGGCGCATGCCTGTAATCCCAGCACTCGGGAGGCTGAGGCAGGAGGATTGTTGTGAGTTCGAGACCAGCCTGAGCTACAAAGTGAGCTTAAGGCCAGCCTGAACTGCATTGTGAGACCCTGTCTCAAAAAGACAAAAAAAAAAAAAAAAATTTAATGTGGGACTGTTAGACGCTCACACTCACGCACACAAACACACTCATTGTGCAGTGGGGGCTCCTACATGAATGAGGTCAACAGGGTTCATCCCTGGGTTTGTCCTGATAACCTTGGTTGTCATAGCAATCTTTCTTTCTAGAGCTTCCTGATGTGTCGCTGGATGCCATAACCTATCTTTCAGCTTCCCTGTGTGGTAAGCAAGGCACTGAAGCCAGAATGATCCCCTTTATCCTCAGCCCTCTGAGTGTGGAAACATCCATACCCTGATCTGATCCCTGGAACCTATGAACGTGACCCTCCCCACAAAAGGGTCTGTAAGTGTGATTAAGTCAAGGATCTGAGGCTGGGGAGACAGGCCTGAGGTGGCCACCCTGAGGCACAGTGGGTCCCTTGTAATCACAAAGGTCCTTCTGAGGGAGAGGAGGGACACTCCACATCAAACTGGACAACAGAAGCAAGGAGATGGCGGCTTTTCCTCTTTTATTTGTACTTTCTGTGGTTTTCAACATAAGAAACCCAGTAGTCATTTTAGTCTAAGCTGCAGCCCCAACCCAAGAAGCTGGTGGCTTTGGAGACAGAGAGGGGGCCTGGGCCAATGCGTGCAGGTCCCTCAGGGAGCTGCAAAGACAAGAGAAGACTCTCCCTGAGCCTCGGGCAGGAGAAGAACTGAGGGTGCTGGTGTTCCTTGTGTTGGTGGTGCTGGGCATCACCTCCAGAGCCTGCTAGGCACTTGTTCTCCCACTCAGCTAAACCCAAAGCCGTTCACCGTGTTCAGTTATACACGTCAGAGGGCGCCAGCAGCTGCCGCTTACCACCCACCGCGCCATTCCAAATGAAATCTCCTGCTACCACCACACACCACTTACGTCAGGTCTGGGTTCCGGTTCAGGGGGCTGTGGAAGAGAGGAACCACAAAATTAAATGCGGGTGTGTGACAAGAGCGCACACACACACACGCGCGCACACACACACACACACACACACACGCACTCACATGCACACTCTTTTGAGGGGGTGGTCCTGTATGAGTGAGTTTGAGAGGGTTCAGCCCTAGGTGTCTCCAGGTAATCTTGGTTGTCATAGTAAGTTTTCTCGATCTTCCTGCTCTGTCCCTGAATCCCATCTCCTGAATTTTACCAACTCCATGCTGCAAGTCACTGCCATGCTGCAAGTCACTGAAGCCAGAATGACACCTTTCACTCCAGGTCCACAAGTTCTGAAATATCCACACTCTGACCCAATCCCTGGACCTTGTGAATGTGACCGTAACTGCAAGTGGGTCTGAAGACTGATGAAACTGAAGATCTGAGGCTGGCAAGATGGACCCCCGGTCACCTCACTGAGGTCCTGTTGGATCCCACATAATCACAGCAGCCCTTGTAAGACAGAGGTGGGACAGTCAGTTTCTGAGGGCTACATGTACAAAGTAGTCCTGAGCAGGACTAAACTAACTGATTGGTTTCCCATGGTTCCCTGGGAGCCTTTCCAAGGCCAGGGCTGCTCTTCTGGAAATGGTTGGTGGACTCAGAGTAAGTAAACCTCTGTGCTGAGGCCTGTAATGGTGGGTGAAGCTGGCAGCCTCAAAGGATAAGACACGGTCACAGCCAAGGACACGTGATCCACCCTCAGCCATATGAAGACTGTAGCAGACATCTCGCTCCTGGATGGATTAACTTAATGCCTTGCTTGGAGAAGTCCCTGAATGGTCTGCCATTCTTGAGTATTCCCTGCCCTTCTTCTGATAACTAAGGGAACAAGGGCGGCCGCAGAATCTCTGGTCTTAACTCTGAGAGAATCTTGCATTCCTTGAAGGGGCTTTCATCCTCCTGGAGCCCTGAAATCATTTCATTTGCCACTTTTAGTCTTTTCCATACACTGTTGTGGAGTTTGGGGACCTGATTAGTCTGCAGTAAGTATGGGCTATTGTGAATGGGATTACTGTCACCTAAACAGGGACCTTTAGTTCAAGCGCTGGCGATTTTTAGCCTGAATGAGTAAGTCTCCCTAGAGTGGAAAGTGCAGGAGATGGAAAAGAACTTCTCAGGAGGAAAGCTTCCCCTGGGATGCTGGAGAAAGAGGAAGACAAGCATTCCACAAAGAGAAGAGGTGACTCTTACTGCTGCAAGCGACCATTTTTTATCTGAGAGTAAAACAGGCCCAAAACTTCTAACTGTGGAGCAGACATGCACAGAGCTGCTCGCAGCTTTGCTTAAAAACGCAGGAGCTCATCTGCGAGAAAAACAGGCCTAACAGAAATGTTAGAAGAGGTAACCAAATATGTAAAGAGTTGAAAAACAATTTTAAACAGCCCAGACACAGGAAAAATTATTTTCCCTGGTCATTTTCAAGTTGGAACCTGGGTTCTTTCAGGGTCGAGTCCATCGCAGAGCTCACAGTCAAAACCTCCTAACCCAGGCCTCCCACACGCCTCCCGGTCCCGCTGGTGTCCGCGCCTGCAGTCCAGGGTGCTGGCTGGAATTCAAACTATGGCACGGATCTCACTTAAATAAAGAAATATTTTAGTAAAAAAAAAAAAAAAAAAAAAAAAAAAAATCAAAACCAAACAAAACCAAAACCAAGACCTCTAACTCAGACACAGAGGAGAGGAAAAAGCTCCCAGGACCTTAGGCAGCAACGGCAGCCCTACAAAAGTGTATCCCATGCCGCTCGATCCAGAAACCAACAGTTTTTAAAGGAACAGCAGTTGCAAAAGGAGAAATCAATGGCACAGCCACTTGGCTTCCATTTGGAACTCAGTAAGTAATTGTAATGAGGGGTTTATTGTCACGTGCAACCTTGCCGGCAAGGAAGACACGACAACCAGCTCTTCTTTCCACGGTTTATTCAGGACCCCTATACAATATTACTTCTCCTGCTAGCTAGCTTTCTTGCTTTCTCCTTTCTCCTTCTCCTCTCTTCCTCCCGACTCTTTCTAGGGGAAGCCCGCTCATGGCTTTTGAACCAGTGGGCGTCCAACCCCGGAGTGCCACGTAGCCACAGCCGATAGGTCCAGGTACACGGAAGCAACGCCCTAGTCCTTAGCCTTAGCCAAAACTAGAAGTTATTTGCTATGGAGAGCATCCACCCCCAGGTGAGGATGAAAGAGGAAGCCAGCGCCGTCTTTAAGGTGTGGCTGTGTCTTTAAGGCATGGCTACTCGCAGCTCTCTACAGTTTATATCTTTTTTTTCATTATTGACTTTATTGAAAATCAATAATAATTATATAGTAAATTAAAAATTGTAGACAAGTACTGAAATGTAAAAGATGTAAGATGTAGACAGAGTGAATTATAGATAAATATTTCTGACGTGAATACGTAACATGAAGTTAATAATAGATTACATGTTGTAAATAAATTATTTACAAACTTAAATGAATGTAGCAATAAAAATTACCTAAAATAAAAATGAATAAGAAAGAATTTACAGATCGGCCATATAATAGTTCACTCTGTGCCAAATCAAGAAACTTTTATTCATATAATTAGAATTCTTAAAGTAGAAGGAGGTAGGCAATAAATATTTAAAGTTTTAAAATTTCTGAATTTAGTTAAAATTATAGCACCACATTTCCAAGAAAAATGAACCTTTTGTATAAGAAATATGGATAAAATCATACCAAAATATAGAAAAATGAAATTGTCCAAAACTAATTGTAAAGAAAAAAATCATTAAAACATATGCAAAGAAAAAATATTAGCTATGGAAGAACAAAATTAAATAGTATCTTTTTTTTTTTTTGAAACAGGGATTGAACTCTGGCAAGCACTTATTTCACTGAGCCATCTTCCCGGCCCCTAAATAGTATCTTATTCCATATTAGAAAAAAAGAAAAAGAGCAATTGGGTAAGAAATAAACATTAATTCAAAGGACTGAAAAAGAAAAAAAAAGAAAAAAAAGATCTGTCCTCATTGAATTTTGTATTTAACAAATATACCTTTGATAATTAAAAGTAAAATATTTTCAAGTTATACAAACTTGGAATATTCTAATACCTCCAGAAGTAGCATATAGAAATTAACAAAGACCATAATCCAGAAGATAAGAGGAGTTGCTGTGTGGTCCTGCATAAACAATAAAGAGCTCTCAAAATGGTAGTTATACAGGACTATGTAAAAATGTAATTATATTAGATGAACCCATTTAAAAGGTAATTAAAGATTTCCACAAAACAGTATCAATCTTATGTCAAGATATGTGTGTGTGTGTGTGTGTGTGTGTGTGTGTGTGTGTGTAAAAGACAAAGAAGAGCTAATATAAGGTCAATGGAAAATGGAAATAGACTTTTTAAATTTTCTAATACTAGGAGAAGATATCATACCATGTCCTATAAGTGGATTGTAAGTCAAAGGTACAGTATATATCATGAAACAAAAATTAAAATTAAACAATATTCAGAAGATTATTTAAATATTAATTATTTCAAAATTGAATTAAGTATTTCAAAACAATGTTCAAAAATTAAAATTAAATTGTGAGTCCAACTAAAAGACCAGAATGTAGTATATCATATGTATGAATCTGTGATCAATTCAGAGTGCTCACTCAGTACTTGGATAGGTTAATTTATACAAAAATATCAACTAGAAGCCCAGCCAAATAGCTTAACAGATTAAAGTGCCTGCAAGCAGTCACAGGGCATAGGGGTTAGATCCCTGGGCCTGCGGTGCTGGCCCTGCCCCCGGGGCATGCTGAGACAGCAATTGAGACTGGGCGTGGTGGTGCGTGCCTAAAATCCCAGCTTTGGGGAGGCTGTAAACAGGCAGATCATTATGAGTCCCATCTAGTAGTGAGACCCTGAACACCCTGTAGACCCTTCCCTAAAATTCAAATATAAACATAAAAATAATTTAAAATGTAAAAAGTAAACGTAATGGGCTGGGAAGATGCCTCGGTAGAATAAATTCTTCCGTGGCAAGGGCAAGGGTCCGAGTTCAATACCCAGTTCCACAAAAAAAAAAAAAAAAAAAAAAAAAAAAAAAAAAAAAAAAAAAAAAAAAAAAAAAAAAAAAAAAAAAATCAACTAAGAAAAAGTTTTCATGATAGTAAAGAATTACTAAGAATAAAATACAACAAAAATACTTGAATGGCAAATATGTGATCAGTGTTTCTAACAGCTTGGGGATAGGGTATCACAGAAAGTTCTACTATGTGTTGGATGTGAACAGTGTCCATGATGCTTACTGGTGGCCAGGTGCCACTTGTGGGACTGAGCTACTGCAGCAGCCTGGATATTTACCCAGACAGAATGATGGAAATATTTCACTGCTGTAACCAAAAGAATAATTGGAAAAGTGCTGTTGTATACCTCTTTTTCTCCTGTGTTTGTTTGTCCTACTTGGTGGGTTCTTTCCATTCTCATTCATGGAATTGTGGTCATTTTGATCCCTCTCTAGAATATCTTTTAGTAGTCTGTGTAAGGCTGGCTTTGTTGTCATGAAATTCATTAGTTGTTCTTTGTCATGGAAGTATTTCACTTATCCATTAAACTTGAAAGAGTTTTGCAGGGTATATCAGTCTGGGTTGGAATTTGTTGTCTTGCAAGACTTGAAGTACTTTGCTCTAGGCTCTTCTTGTTTTGATGGTTTGTGAAGAGAAATATGCTGTTATTCCAATGGGTTTTCCTTTAAATTTTATCAGTTTCTTTTGTCTAGCAGCTTTTAGTATACTGTTCCTGTGCTGAGCTTCTTGGATCTTGATTATTATATGTCTGGGTGCAGTTTTAATTGGGTTGATGTTATTTGGAGTTCTATGTGCTTTGCTTCTCTGAATGTCAGATAGTTTCCTCATATTTGGGAAGTTTTCTGCTATTACTTCTGCCCATAAACTTTTTATAGCATTTATGTTAATTCCTTCTTTCTCTTTGATGCCTATTAGTTGTTCATCTTTGCATTCTCTTGCAGATGTTAAATTATTTTTCCTACATCCTACTTGTTCTTAAGTGATCTTTTCTTACCTTCTCACTACCTGCAATGATATCTTCAAGGTTTGAAAGCCTATCATCACTTTCATTCAAACGATTTTGCCAGCTTGTGGTTGAGATTTTAACTTCTTGTATATCATTTTCAATCTGCTTCCTGCACTCTATTTCTTTCCTCTATTGCTCATGCAAGGATTCCATCATTTTTCTATTCTTCTCTATTCTTTTATTAGTGTTTTCTTTACAAGCACTTAGTACTTCTTTCACTACAGTTATCATTTCTTTTTTTACTTCATAAATTATTTTTTATCTGATTTCCTCTATACCTTTCTGCAGTTGTTTCTTTACTTCAGATGCTATTATTTCACAGATTTGAGCTGTGTGATTTTCTATTTCTTCTATGCTATTGTCTCCTGCATTTGTTCTGCATGGGCTTGGACACTGAGAATGCATTTTTCTCCTTCTCTTTGTCATTTTGTATAGCTCTGTCTTCTGGTCTTTGGTGTAGAGCTTTGGTACATTAGCACCAGATCTGGATCTATCAAGTTCAAACTCATCTAGGTGGGTATGGCTTGGGTCTGGATGCTGTGCTCCCCTTCTTCCTGCTGCAGTCTTTGGCAGTGAACCCACTGTGCCACTCTGACAAGATGTTCTGTTCCTGGATCAGCTGGGTGGGCCTTGCCTCTAGCCTCTCTGCAAGGGGCTCTGCCACAGGGTTCCATACAAGCCTTGTCTGATGGACAAATTTCCATATGTATGCCTGATCTGGGCACTGGAATAAGGATCTGGTGGTCCCTGAGCAGTCACACCACACACACACACACACACACACATACATACATACCCCAAGCCTGGGTACTGGCTGGAATGAGGATTCAGAGGGCCCTGGGCCCCCCTTCACATACACACACATGCAGAGCCTGAGCACTGTCTGGAGTGAGGATCCAGTGGGCCCCAGGCTGTCCCACTCACACTCCTGGCCTGAGTGCTAGCAGGAATGAGGATCTGGAGGGGCCTGGGCTCAGGAGTTTATATCTCATTGGCCTTCTGAAATTCAGAAGTCCAAAAATCTTAAAACGAGGGATTGTTAATGATGGGATGCAGAGCCCATTACAGCAGGAGCTCTGCAGAATGTCCTGATTACTTGTCACTTGACAACAGTGATATCAGACATCGAGCACAGACATGCCTGTCTCCTGCTCAATTCCTACACTTTGATTTTTCAGTTTGAAAGTCTTGTTTTGGAGCAAGCTTATAGAAACAGAATAGGTTCTGATCTGGCTCAGGGAATAAAGGAGGAGATGCTTTCTGGGACGGGACACTGTGTGCTCCTGAGGTCCACCCCAAGGTCCTGGTAGATTTATTAACAAGGGCATGGGCAACTGTTCCAGAGGAGGAGACTCCACTGCAGTCCTTATTACACATCTTTCAATGCCCTAAGAAACCTTTTACTTAATTTGTGGCTAAATTACAAGAAACTGTTCACAGACAGGTTTCAAACACACAACTGTGGACATTCTAGTTTTACAATAGGCATATGTGAATGATGATTGAGACTGCAAGCAAGCTTTAAATCCTGTAAACTCAACCAGTGATCTGACAGCGTATATTCCAGCTTGTCAGGATATTGGAACTGAATCATATCAGACAACCATGATGTCTCAGGTTAAGGCTAGTTTAAATAATACAGGAGAGGGTAACATAAAATGTTTCAACTGTGGAAAAATTAGACATACTAGAAAAAAATTGTACGGCTCTTGTTGGATCTAATGAGACAGGAGTTGCAACTCCCGCAGTGCAAGGGAACAATGACTGTGGTGTGGATGGTTTGGGTCCCGCTCCTGGACCCTGTCTGAGAAGCCTACAAGGCAAACATTGGGCTACACAGTGTCAATGTAAGACCCACAAGGATAGTACACCTTTGATATGAAATAGAGACAAGGGCCATTCCTTGGGCTGGCTGAACAATAGAGGAAATACAATTTTTGAGTCAGAATATCAGTTAGCTTTGTCCAAAGCAAACACACTAAGAGATCCAACAACAACCTCAAAGGTGGCTGCTTGAAAAGATATGAAGTCCCAACCAGGGGAAGAAAACAGAGTACAGGATTACACTCCTTGCAGTTTGCAGAATCACTTTTACCAAGGTTGACAAACCTATCCCAATTCCCACAGGAGTTTGGGGCCTGAGGGAAGAGTTGGTCTTGTGCCAGAGAAAATGGACATAAAATTAAAAGAAATAATTATCGTGCCTAGTGTGATTCCTGTGATTATGGAGATGAAATGCAAGTTTTGGCACTGGTATGGATCTCTGGGTTTTTGAGCAGGGAGAAGTTGTGCCACAGTTGATTTTGTTACTGATGAAACTTATTTTATTAACTATAGATAGTTCGTGAGTGAACAAGACTCTCAAAGCAAGACTAGAAAAGGGGAAATTTATTTTACACAAGAAGTGACTAAAAAGAGACCTATGTGTTTCATAAAGATCAATGAAAAATGCTTTGAAGGTCTAATGAACACTGGCAGGATGAGCCTGTACATGCATTAGAACAGTGGCCTGCCACGTGGTCAGAACAAAGGACCCTACCTTTTTATCTTTAGTAGGACTGGGTTCCCTCAGCAACTACTACAGAGTGCCATCCTCCTGCCTTATAAGGGGTCAGACCACCAAAAGGTTTCACTCTCCCTTAAGTGGCACCTATTCCACACAATTTGTGGGGAAGAGATTGGTACAAAAGTGGAAACCAGTATTGACTAATGATTCTAATCTCAACTTTACAAAACAAATTCTCAGGCTGGGGAGATAGCTCAATGGTTGAAGCACCTGCCTGGCAAGCACAAAGTCCTGAGTTTGATCCCCAAAAAGCAAACAAAGAAACAAGCAAATTTTGATTCTGAAATTAAACAAGTGGATTCAAATCCCAAAATTACACAAATGATGACTGACATGGGACATCAAAAGGACAGAGGACTAGGAAAGAACTTATGGGGGATCCAAGGATCCGTAAGCTCTACACCTTAGAATCATAGGCGTGGTACTGGGTATCAACAGGTTTATTTTAACAAGGGCCATTGATGCTCCTTTATCCAAGGCAGCTTGGCCTTTACAATGGAAAACCAAGGAGTCCATTTGGGTAGATCTGTGGCCCCCTGGCGAAGAAACTCATCCAACAACTCAAACTACTCCATCTAGGACATTAGAAAACTCACTCCTTGGAATACTCCTGTGTTTGGTTTTCTAAAGAAATCAGCCAAATGCAGGATATTGCAAGATCTAAGAGCTGCAAATGCTTGCTTCCTTCCTATGGGGTGCTGCAAACAAGACTGCCAAGCTCAAGCACAGCTCCCGGAGCCGGGCCCCCAACATGATTGGTTTAAAAGACTGCTTTTCTCACAGTCTTCTTTTTCTCACTGATAGGTCACATTTTGCCTCTTCTGTACCTGGTTTAAACTTTAAGGAGCCAATGCAGTGATATCAGTGGGTCACATGAACTCAAGAAATTAAAAGTAGTCCAGCTTTGTACCGGATCTTCATACTGCAGGCCTTGCAGAAGTTAGACAAGTCTATCTTAGTGTTTATGTAATTCATTATGCTGTATCCTTGTGTTATATGGATATATGATAGTAGGGATATATGATACAACCTTCTGTTTACATAGTGCATTATGATATGTCTCTCTATTATATGGATATAGGAAATGGAAGATTCATGATATATCTTTCTGTTTGCATAATTCAGTAAGCCATCATATGGATGATACCTTACTGGCAGCTCCAATTAATAAACAACTGTGTCTTTGCAGAGACAAAGGAGGTTTAATATCCTTTTGCTTCCGCATTGCCCCAGGCAAGGTGCAGTTGTCCACTCCTTATTATTGACCTGGGAACCTTAGTGACTAACAGGACAGTGAGGTCTTAAAAGTTGCAGGTTTGTCAAGATCACTTAAAAACTCTAAATGATTTTTAAGTGGTATTAGAAGACATAAATTGGATAAGGCTATAATAGGATATTGCTCTCTATCAATTAAAACATTTATATAATACTTCACAGGGAGATCTAGTGATTCTCTCCCTTTTAGTTTATCTACTGAAGCTAAAAGGAGCTAACTTTGGTTGAAAAACTGTTATAGCAGGATCAATTTTCTAGAATAAATACAACTTGTCCTCTTATCCTGTACATTTCAAGTACTCCCCATTCTCCCACAAGTCTCTTAGGACAATTCTATAATAAACGCATTTGTCCTACTGAGTAGCTTTAACTTTCTAATCAGTTAATCAAAACCCTATGATTATCTTTAGAACAAATTGCCAACGTTGTCACTAATGGGAAGGACAAAATCCAAACAACTGTTTGGTATTGATTCTGCTTCAGACATATCACCCACTGAGTTAAACCAACATCTGACTCTGCTACAGCAAGCTCTATGTTGTCAAGTAGAATTTTAAGATTTTATAGGACAAATTGATAATCATTTCCCTAGTGCTTATATCTTCCAATTTTTTCTCAAGCATTCATGCTATTTCTGATGTGTAGTCTATTTTACCAATGGGTTCATCAGATATGAGGCTGCCATTGGGAGTAAGGGTTATAAACAAGAAATAGAGACTCCAGGATCTTCTGCACAAAGGTCTGAGATTACTGGAAATTTTGTCATACAACAATGTAAGTCTAAACCTACTAACACAATTAGAGAATCAGCATGTATAATTTACCTTACTCAGAGATTTAAGAGTATTCCCCCATGATCAACTTTAGTTCTGCCTCTCTAATTTGTTTCTCAGGCTACAAAAGGCAATTCATGGCCAAACAGCACCCTTTCCTATTGGTCACAGAAAGTCTCATTCTAATTTACCTGGATCTTTAACATGTGGGAATCAGCATGCTTATCCACTGATCACCTTTCCTAGTCCATTTGATGGACCTAGGCAATATCATTCATCTCATCACCAAAACAGTAAGGCTTTCGCCAAAGAATTTCAATTATTCAGATCTCAGCAAGACAAATTGTCATGTCCTGTCCCACATATCAAAAGGTTCCTAGGCCCGTGACACAAGCAGGCACTAACCTCAAAGATTTAATATGCAATGGTATTTGGCAAATAATTGTTACACTCCATTCTTCCTTTAATATACTATAATATAGTCATGTATCTATTGATATGTACTCTCATCTAATTCATGCAGCTTACCACACAGGAGAAAAAGTGATCACATTCAACAACATTGCTTGTCGGCGTTGGCTTCTATGGATTTTTGATGCCCCACATAGATTGACCTTCATATATTAATAAACAATTGCAAACATTTTTTTCAATGATGGCACATTAAACAAATTGGAGGAATTCCTAACAACCCTCAAAGACAAGTGATCATAGAAAGAGCACACCCATCTCTTAAAATTCAATTACAAAAAAAAAAAAAAGAGAAGGAATACCATCATCCCCAGAAGCACAGTTAGATTTAGCCATTTTTACTCAAACCTTTTTAAATCCAACTGCAGACAATAAATTGAGCCCTGCAGAACTTGACTGGTTAACATCTCATGGTGATGCCTAGCATAGGGCTTGAGTGCTGTGAAAGGACATCAACACAGGGAAATGGAAAAGGCCAGGTCACCTAATAACACAGTGAAGAGGCTATGCTTGTATCATAAGAGATGATGGATTTATGAGATAGCTGCCATCCAGAGGTGTATGACCATGGCAGGAAACAGGAGCGACCCTCTCTGGTGGCTCTGCTGATCCAAGCCCTCCAAAGGATTAGTCTGTCTGATAAGCCATGCCCTCAGGGACTTGCCAATCTGCCATCTCCCACCAACCCCTGAAATCATTTGACTGCCTTAATGGCTCTACTGTCTGTATCCTATGTATAATGCCTGCTTCAGGAGCACAGTATTGGACTTATGTTCCTGATCCACCATTACTCAGACCCATTAATTGGGCAGACTCTTGACCTGAGATTTATCATGGACCAAACACGACTGGGCTTAAGTTAGATAAAAAGTGTTTTAGTTAGTTTTGTCTCATTGCTGGGACAAAGACCTGATACCCAAAATTAAGGAAGGAAAGATTTATTTAGCTCACAGTTAATGGAGGCTTCAGTCCATACCCAGCTGGCTCCAAGGCAGAGTGACACATGGCACGGGGCAACCTTTCATGGCAGAGCAAAAAAGGAAAGAACAAAGGGAGGAGCTGCAGCTGAGGAAGCAAGCAAGCCTCCCTCCCCTCCTGACATTGCATTCAGGCTCTCTGCCCCATGCTGGTGGAGCACTCACACCCATAATCCCAGCATTGGATCATGAATTAATCACAAACCCTAGAAGCTGCCCCAGTAATATGAAGCTTTGGGGGGGGGGACAACTCCATACAAACTACAACAAAAGGCTTTTATTTTTTTCCAAATTCTTATAGGAGATCTTTGCTAACTGACTTATGAAACAAAACATTATGAACTAGTCTTTTTATAATTATAAATTTAACAATTATAAAAAATATTATAATTCAATTTGGGAAAATATATTCATGTTCATTCATATTGTAAGCAGGTTGTCTATATATTTTGTCTGTTGCTCAATCTCCGAACACCTTTTTAAAATCTGAGCTCAAAACTTTTTTCTCTTTTTTGTCTTTTCTCTTTCATTTTTGGATCATCTATACATAATTTAATTTGTTTTATAGATTTAAAAGGCATGCTTCCACCTGGGTTGCCAGCTGGTCAATATAACAGACTTAGTTTTCTCATAGTCCATTAGAAATTTGTTAAAGTAACTCAGTGGTGTGCCTTTGGGCTTGGAAAATGATTGGTCATGTCTGTCTTTGGTGAATAAGAAGCAGCTGGGGGTTAAAATCACCACCGTAGGCTTTGACATTAATGAGAAGTCCCAGCGATCATGATAGCCTTGTTGGAGAGACTCCAGTAAATGTTATTAAATATATATTATGACATATTTACATTTTTCCTCCTCAAAAGTTTAAGATTTCAAAAATAATAGAATGGAAGATGCCATTGATACAAAACTAAATCAATAAAAACAGTAATGATCATTTGTTATTGCCAATTTCATGGTATAATAAAAGTCTCCATGCCTTCCAAGTGCACAGTATTCTAAAACTGTGAAACTGGGGTTATTTATAGTGATAACATCTGCCTTTCTCTTATGTCCAGATATTTGTAATAAGGGGTTCATGTGAAGCCACCATGAGATCATCAGTCAAATGACAACATTGTAGTAATACCCCATGAAATGTGTATGGTATGTATGTGCCACTACATTTAGAGATCCTTAGCTAATGAGAAGCCCACTCAACCTTACAAACTTTTCCAATGGCATCCTATCAAAGGGCAACAAATTAGTAAAAGATTCTTATATGTTAGGTAGTAATGATTAAATACATAGGTTATTGAACTCAAAATGAAGGTTTAAATGTTTCAAAAATGTCATCATGCCTGTTTTTGCCACACTAGTATGTATGGCTTTTTATTTCAAATTTTCTCTGTAAAACTACATAACTGTTGTCTGTTAACATTCTGGAGGCACTCAACTGCTAGCATATCTATCATTGATAAGAAATAAGTTCCCTGGCTGTAGACAGCTGCGAATAGCAGCACCTGAAAGACGGCGCTGGCTTCCGCCTTCCACACCCACCTGGGGGTGAGTGCTCTCCGTAGCAAACAACTTCTCATTTGGCGTTGCTTCCGCGTACCTGGACCTATCGGCTGTGCCCACGTGGCACTCCGGGGTTGGACGCCCACTGATTTAAAGCCATTAGCGGGCTTCCCCTCGGAGAGGCGGGAGGCTAGCTAGCAGGCAGAAGAAGATTGTATAGGGGTCCTGAATAAACCGCGGAAAGAAGAGCTGGGTGTCGTGTCTTCCTTGCTGGCGAGGTTGCGCGCGACACCTGGCTATACTTTATATTTCATAATTAAGTTCATGGCTCCCACTACAATGCAGTGTCATTAACCTTGGCACCTGGATGTTCAACAACTAAGGTTTGTTAAAATTAGAAAGATGGATTGGCTGAAAGAATAGACAATATATTGGCGACGGCTCTCTGACAACAATGACGACCCAAGACACAAGAGGACCTCTGCTGTGACATCCTACAACTTGGCCGAGTCACTGACCTTCTGATCAAAGAGATCGTGAGACCACAGAGAAAAGTGATTCTCGGTGTATAGTATGTGTCACCAGGAGAGAGTCGCCAGAGGAGGAAAAGCTCCCAAGCTTTTGAAAAGCAACGTGGCTGAGCAATGGCAGTGACTCATCCACAGGGCTGACGCAGACACAAGAAGTGAGAGGTGCTGCACATGGTTTCAGGGTAAATCCTGAGGAGATTTAGTTGACCTTAGTAGATAGCAGAAAGTTAATTTTAATTAATACACATCTCATTTTTCAGTAGAAAATTATAATCACAAGATGCATAAAGCAATCACATAGTAATTCTAATTCCCCCCAAAATTGGTTATTCTTCCAAGAGACTACCAAAATCCAAGTACTCATGTAGATGAAACTAGCAAAAACTATGCTAGATTCCTTCTACCAGGATCCACCAGACCAACTTCATAGAGAAAATGTATAACTTGCCATAAGTGATCATATTGGATGCCACTCTAGAAAAAAATGCGCATAGAGAGATGAGATCGACAAACCTGTGGTGAGGTCTGCTACCAAGAGACCCTTTATGGATTCTACAATGGGCTGATCATAGGAACAGGCTTGGGCCTTTCACCTCTGTTCTTAGTCTGCAAACCCAACAATGCTAACCAGGATTCCACTGCTGCAATGACAAAAGCAACAAGTAGGAATTGATAGACAGTGCTGCAAAGCAGCCCTGAGAGGGACCTGAATCCACCACCGGGCTGTCCATGTGAACTTGTGAGCTGTCCGAGGCCCAGGCTCCTTGTCTCAAGACGAGCAGTGGACCAATAGCAAGTGAGCCTCTGCGAGTCACTGATCCCTGCTGGGCCTGTCACGGTGGGTGAAGCCAGACAGCCTCAAAGACAAGCTCACAGCCAGGGACACCTGGCCCTAACCTCTACCAGATAGAGACTGCAGCCTCAGACAGCTCACGTCTAGGTGGATTAACTTAATGCCTTATGTGGAGGAGTCCTGGAGTGGCTCCACCCTTCCTGAGTGCTCCCCTCCCTTCTTCTGATAACTGAGTAAATGTGGGCTTCCCAGAGAAACTCTTGCTTCAACCCTGAAGACTATAATTGTGTGAGGGGGCTTTGATTTGCCCCTTTTTGTTTAGCCTTTACCATACTCTTGTTTGGGATATGTGGTCGTCATCAGTCCCACAGACACTAAGGGATGTTCTGAACACGCCAAGGACCAAAGGAGAGGAGATGACAACAGGAGCAAGAAGATGCTGTCTTTGGTGTTCTGTGTGTGCTTCACGTGGTGTTCAAGAAAGAGTGCCCAGCATGTGACATACTCTGAGCTGCACCCCCAGCCACACGAAGCTGCTGTCGTTAGAGACATGGGGAGGAGACCGACCCAATGCATGCAGGAAGAAGCCCCAAAGGAAACAGAAAACACTCCCTGGAGCCTGAGGATGGAGATGACCTATGGTGCCTATTATTTCTTTTCTTTAGGGTGTAGGTTATTAAGTCTTGAGTCTTCTACCACTGAGCTAAATCCCAGCCTCTGAACACATTGGATAGAGCAAGTCAGAGGACACCACCACCCACCCTGGATGCCACATGAAATTTCCAGGAACCACTCCCACACCACTTACCTTACGTGGAGGTTGGGCTTTCTGTGGGAGAGATAACAAGAAATTTAATGTGAGAGTATTATGAGTGCGCATGCACACACACACACACACACACACACACACACACTCATTGTGCATGGGGCACTTCTATGCAATGAGGTTTAAGAGGGCTCTGCCATGGATGGCCATGGTAATCTTGGCTGTCATAGCAATCTCTCTGGATCTCCTGCTCTGTCCCTGGAGCCTATCCCCTGTCTTTCAGTGACTCCATGCTTTAAGGATGGCAATGAAGCAGGATGACACTCTTACTTCCAACGACCCAAGCTCTGACACATGCACACCCTGATCCAATCCTTGGAACCTACAAATGTGACCTTAGCTAAAAAATGATCTGCAGGTATGATTCAATGAAGGCCCTCTACGGTCCCTGGTGGTCTAGTGGTTAGGATTCAGCGCTCTCAATGAAGGCCCTGAGGCTGGCTCTGAGTCCAGGTGGACCCCAAGTGATCACAAGGACCCTTGTAAGAGCAAAGTCAAGGTCAAAGGAGAGGATGTGACACCAGAAGCAGGAAGGCGCTGGCATTTTATCCTTTGTGCCTAGGGCAGTGTTCAAGATACGATGTCCAGCAGGGGATTTACTCTGAGCTACAGTCCCAACCACAAGACCCTGCTGTCTTTAGAGACAGAGGGAGAAGCCTGACATTAATGCTAGCCCTGGTGCTTGTGAAAAATCTCTGGCTGGTTCGTGGACTCAGTCAGGCTGCTGTGGGCATTGACACAAATCAGTACCTCAGAGGGGTCTAAACTTCTTCCCTGATCCAGATAGTGCCTAAGAGCCTGTTTTGCTCTGCTTCCCTCATGGATGTCCAGCAAAGAGAGCTGGCCCTTGCAGCCAAAGTGCAGCATCCTCTCCTGGTGGCCCCGTGACACTGGAGGGCACCTAGTCCAGGCACTGGCAGTGGGAACCCAGCCTGGTTGAACACGGCTGCCCATAGTGCGTGGGTGTTAGGTGCAATGCCCCGCTGCTGGCCCCATTTCATGCCAGTGTTCACTTCTTTTTCTAATAACAGCCTGTGCCTTTGTCACTCACACCTTTACACCTGAGGCCTCTTCAGCACAGAAGGCATCCCAGGGGCACAGAGCCCCACAGCTGCTCAGTGAGAGAGCTTGCGACTGCACCCCAGAGCTCATGCTTTTACCCCCACCCAGGCAGCCTCAGGAGACAGCACAGAGCATCCTTACTCCTGGGCCCCCAGGACCTCCCCAGGCCATCCTGACTGTGGGTCTAGGCTGCCTGTGGAGGAGGCCGGCTAGTCCTGGGCTGAGGTGCTCAAGCCAGGCGGTGGGCTCTGTTGCTCAGCCATATTGTGATTGTTGACGTCCCCCACACTGGCATGGTCCTGTATCTTTCAGTTCCCCGAGGCCTATTCAGCACTCACAGTTTGTGTACGGTCTCATCAGCTAAGGAACTGGTGAAGGCATAATGTGCCCTCAGGGACACCGTAGGGCTCACTGTCCCACATAGTCTCACCCTGCTCTTTCCAGCCTCACCGACCTCCTCTGCGCAGGTCCTATATGGGAGCAATGGCAGTACAGAGGGTCATATACCCCTGGGGCAGCTGCCAGGAGAGTCGTGGCCTGAGGGTCCCTTACTTGAGTGAACCCCACTCAGGGTCCAGCTGTCAGCCCACACTCAGGCCCTGTAGCCCCTATGTTCATGCCCTATCTGGGCCAGGGATTGCTTAAGACGGGGCTACCATGTCCTGCATTCCCATGATGCTGATCTCTGGAGCCACCCCCTCTTCTCAAGGTATATCCAGGCATCTTCCTTTAGCTTTGCATCACAGAACATTTGGCAAATGCCTCTTCCTCAGATCATCTGTTCATACATATACAGAGGGAATAAGAAGTCCCACTGTGTTTAACCCCGGCCTCTGGCAGGCAGGTAGATGCGAGAAAGTCTTCTCTTGCACTCCACACTGCAGGCACAGGCCTAATCTTTACTTTCTTCTCAGCAGGTCCCTGCCCAGATGCCCAGGGGCGTCCATGCCCGCTAAGCTCCAGCTCACCCTTCAGGACACAGAGAGGCCCTCAGAGGTCTCCCCAGGGCCCCCGGGCTGCTGATAGTGCCCAACTCCCAACGCACCTACACTCGGACAGCTCGGATGTGCTCCACGGCCCCGTATCTCCCCTCCCCAGGAGGCGGGCTCGCTTATGATGCCCATAGGGCACATGTAGAAACGGAGGCCCAAAGAGGTAAATGTTCCCTGACTGGAGCCAGTCAGCCAGTCAATGGCTAACCCCAGAGGCCTCTCCAGAGAAGCTGGATTCAGTGCCTCACATGTGGGTTGTTGTCCGCCCAGGTGCCTGTTCACATCTTGTTTTATGCAGACTATCACGTTTGAAGATGCTTCTAGGTTTGTCTCCCATGAATGCCTAGGGTGGAGCAAGCACCCAGAGGGAGGTCACCAATTAAAGTTCAGATGCCCATTCCTAGGGCCCAAGGGGCTGCCTTGGAGGAGGCTGCCACAGGAAAGAGTGGGCTGCACCAGATGACCTCTGACCTCCCACCTTTCTCGGACTCTCCCTGCCATTCCCCACCAGCACTCCCTTCCACCAAGTCATTTCCTCAGTGACCCAGAGCTGCATCTCCCTGGCTGTGTAGCCAGCTCAGGCTGGGCCAGCCCACAACTCACCCGGGCAGGCTGGCTTAAACTGCCACCCATCTTTTCACGGCCTCTGTGTCACCTGCTCTATTTCACAACTGAGCCATCAGGGCACACAGCTAGACTTTTCAAGAAAACAGATACCAGGGCGATTTGGCTGGTGCTCAACAGGGAGGAGCCAGGAGCACAGGAAGTGGATCTGGAGAGAGATACAGCGAGTTGCTGGGGTGAAGGCTGTGGGCGGGGCTCAGAGGGAAGGAAATGGGCATGGAAGGACAGGGGAAGGCCCATTAGAAAAGGCTGCCATTGTTTAGCTTTACTTCGTAGGTAGGAAAATCATTGGCTTTAAGAACAAGACTCGTGTAGGCTGATGGTGGAAAGAGAGCTGTGACAGTAAGCTCACTTGGAGTCATCCAGGTCTCTGGTGCAGGAAGCTGAGAAGGCTGCGTCATAAGCTAGGGAGGAGCAGGCAGTGTTCTTACTCCCTCAAAGAGCACAAATTGCTGACATACTGCCCAGCGCATTAGGGCAAGATGTGTGATGGGGAAGAGGTTCAGAGGTCTCAAAGGCTGTGGTCTTCTGTTAATGCTAATTATAAAAGGATGTGGGCTTCAAGAATGAGCTGTGCTCTCCCTTGGGTTCTCATTTGCCCTCCCACCTTGCAACTTCCTCCTTAGCTGATGCAGCAGGAAGGTGCGGGCCAAGCACTGCTGCCTCCTTAGTGGGCTGCCTGGCCTCCAAAACAGTGAGAAATCAACATCCCTTGTTTGTGAATGAAGTGTGCTGGGGCATTCTGTGATACTACTACACAATGGCCTAGAGCAAGGGCCTTCCAGACAACAACAGAACAAGTTTTCCCCGTCCCCATAATGTCCTCACCCCCTTTTCTTCAGGTTCTTTGCACATACACACTCTGAATTTGCAAAGACCTGCTTCTAGCATGGATCCCAAGCTGGAGGCCGCCTGACCCCTCTGCACCCTCCATCCCCATTATCTTCTGGCTCCAGCAGAATTTGGCTGATGTGAAGGGTTGGAGGGTTAAATTGGGACAAAGAGGGAAAGGAAGAGAAATCCTTTGTAACTCTCTGTGACAGCGCAGGCACCAGTGAGGGTCGTCACTTGCAGGCAGCAGCCAATCAGTTGAAATTTGGAACAAAAATATCACTCATTGATTCAGAGTGGAATGGGCAATAATACATCTCAGAACCAAGGCTGGTGGTGCAGGCCAGCAGGTGTTTGTCTCAGAACCCTGAGGCAGGAGAATATCGTGAGCCCAGGAGTTTCAGACCTGCCTGAGCAACATGGGAATCCCTGTCTCTTGAAACTAAAACAAAAAAAAGGAAAAGAAAATAAAGTAAAAGAAAACATAGCTTAGAGCTCCTTAGGCTGTGCTGTGTACTCTCTGCTGTGTCCTGGCTGTTCTACTCCTTACTGTGGACCCCAGAGAGAGGGAAAACACAGACAGATGTTCCCAAAACTTTAGCATCACAACCACAACAAATACTCAGGCCCAGCTGAGTTCCGGAAAACCAGGGCTCACTGGGGCCCTGGGCCTTGTCGATGACTCCAAGCATCTGGAGAGCGCAGCCCTGGTGGAGAACCCGGGGTTCCGGCTCCACACCCCGTATGATCATCCACAGGCAAAGCAGAGGCTAGTGAGCTTAGACTCAACAAGCAGCAGGAGGTACCTAGAGACACAGGGACAGGATGCAGAGAGTTCTGATGTGGACAGTGCGGTGAGGACCACCAAGCGACAGTGAGTCACAGTCTACTCCTGGGGACAACTCTGTGCTCAAACCAAAACTAGAAACACACCCCTCAGAGCCGTTATCAACATCCCAGATACTTGCCTGCTGCTATCTGTTCCCTGCAGTCCAGACAGACTTTGCAAAATGTTCTGTCTCCTCCCTGCTAGGAGAAACAGTGCTACGCAAAGCAAACAACCAAGTACAGTCTCACACAACTGTGAGCACAGCTAATGAAGAGTCTGAGGCAGGAGGGTCCCAAATTCAATGCCAGTCCATGCAACCTAAGGATCCTGACTTAAAAGCAATAAAGTTTAAAGGGCAGAAAATAAGCTCAGTGGGAGGAGCCCCTCATTCAGATCCTCAGCATGCTTCCCCCGATGTACCAAAGCCCACAAGGTAGTGACAAGATTTCTTCATAGTAAAATAGAGGAAAGGTTCCAATACTGACATTTAAAAAATAACAGGAAGAAAATATATTATTTAAAAAAATAAATACATGGAAGGTAGAAGGCCTGTCCAAGTAGAGCACACAATAGAAAACAGCAAGGAAAGGCTATCAAATTTTATAATGTAAGAAAGATGCATTCTTTAGAGTGAAAAGCATTATATAAGCATACATATGTGTGCTCATACAGAACTACAGAATGCTAAAATCAAAACTCCTATGGTTGAAGACCAGTTAACTTGACACAAACAGTTCTAACAAATGATCAGAATTCAAAGATTGAAGAAGGAGCCAACGAGATAGCTCAGCAGACTAAAGCATCTGCTTAGGCAAGAGCAAGGACCAGGGTTCGATTCTGGGAACCAAATGCAGTGTCAGCCCCACATCTGGGTGGGCTGAGCCCACCACAGAGTCAGCGCATGGTGGTGTACATCTGTAATTCCAGCACTGGGGAGGCTAAAAATAGGAGGATCGCTATGAGGGCAAGCTAAACAGTGAGACCTTGTACCCAATACCTTTTAAGAAAAAAAATCAAAGATGATGCATATAGATGAAGGCAACTATGAGCAAAACAAATGCACAAATAGATTCTCATGATCACAGTAATGCAGATTTAAAAGCCCTCTCAGACTAGGCAATGGTCTACACCATACTAAGTACAGAGCAGCTAAAAACCTTCCCTCTGGAATCTGGAACAAGACAAGGATGCCCCCTATCACTGCTCCTCTTCAGGATAGCTCTTGAAACATTAGCTGAGCAATTAGCCAAGAGAAGAAATAGGTGGGATATAGGTAGGAATGGAAGAAGTTATCCTGCTATTCTTTGCAGATGATATGAATCACTTCATACAAGTCTTCCAAACTCCCAAAAGACTGCTAGAATTAATAACCAAACTCAATGGCATAGCACGATACAAAGTCAATACTCAGAAGTATGACTGTGCACAAATAGTAAGCTCATGAGAAAGAAATTAAGGAAAAAATACCTCTCATAACCATCCATAAAAATGAAAAATTAGGCATTAGCATAACCAAGGAAATGAAAGGCCTCTACTCCAACAGCTGTGGTATAAAAAAAGGAGCTCCAAGGTGACATTTGAAAACATTCCCTGTTCTTAGATAGACAGAACCAGTATAGTCACGATGACCATACTTCTGATACTGTCATATAGATTTGTTGCAATCCCAATCAAAATACCAACTGCATTCTTCACAGAACTAGAGAGGGCAATCGTAAAATTCCTATGGAACCAGAAGTGGCCTGCAATAGCAAAGCAGGGCTGGGGAACAAGGGCAAGTCAGGGACATCACAATCCTGGACTTCCTGTCATTGAACAAAGCTACAATGACAGAAGCAGTATGATACTGGCAGCAGAAAGATTTGCTGCTCAGTAGAAAAACAATAAAGAATGCAGAAGCCCATCCCAGCATTCAGCCGCCTGACATCTGTCAATGGGAGCAAACTCTTGAACTAGAAGAAGGGGAGCCTTTCTTATAAATGCTGCTGGGAAACCTGGCAACCTGCACATTGAGGATTGAACCCAGACCCGTATCTCTCACCATGCGCTGAAATATAATCAAAAGGTATCAAAGATATAACTAAACATGAAATCAGAAGCACAGTCTGATGGAAGACAAAAGATATAAAACTTCTAAAGACACAAACACAGGCTGACTCTCTGAGCAGATCTGAGGCTGCACAAGAAATTACACCAAAATCAAGTGGGGTCACTTCTAATTGAAAATCTTCTGCACAGCAAAGGAAACCATCAAATAGCAAACAGACAGCTTGCAGAATAGAGAAACCCTTTGCAAGCTGTACCTCAAATAAAGGAAAAGTATCTAGAATACATAAGGAACTCAAAACATTTAATCCTCCCTAACTTAAGAAAGAGGCACCTGAAATGAGCAGACGTCTCAGAGGAAGATGTGCCTAGGTCAATAAATACCTAAAACACTTCAACTTCACTGGCTGTTAGAGAAATAAAAAGCAGAACAAGACTGAGATTCCATCTTACTCCCGGAATAATGGCTTCCATGAAGAAACCCTACGAGGACACACGCTGGACAGGCTGTGTGGAGAAATGAGCCCTTCCTCACTGTTGGCGTGCACACTGGTGCAACCACTAGGGAACCCAGTGTGGAGATTCCTCAGAACATTAAAACTCAAATCCCATTTGACTCTAATCCCAGCTGTTCCCCATGTAGGCAGCTGCCCAAAGAGTGGTGGACATCCTGTCTCAGAGATGGGTGTACGGTCCTTTTCACCGCAGCACCATTCCCAAGAGCTAAGTCTTGAAAGATGCTTAAATGCCTGTCAACAGGTGAATGAATAAAGAAAACATGACATCTATTCAGGAAGGGACTCTGTCCTGCTAGGAGGAAGGACGAACTAGAGTCACAGTAGGAAATGGGTGCACCTTGGAACCATGATGCTAAGTGAAGAAAATCAGACGCACAAGCGTAGGCGCCACCTGGGTACTCTTATGGAGCACACCCACTGTAGAGAGAAAGTGCACGAGAAAGGCAGAACATCAGGAAGAGAAAGAAAAACATATTTTTTGAGTCAGTCTCACTATGCAGTTCAGGCTGGCCTTGAACTCATGACGCAGCTCCGCCTGGCCTCTAAATCACTTCAATCCTCCTACCTCAACCTCGTGAGTGCTGGGACTACAGGCATGGGCCACCACACCTGGAAAAATAAGTCTTATCCTAATCCAGCATAGGCAATCCATTTTAAAGTGCATCTTGATTTATTGTAATTGTCTTATGGAACTTTGATGGGGTTTTTCCTGTTAGCCTAGGTGTTAAATCTGTATTTATGAAAATAAACTTGGTAACATACATACGAATCAATGCTGGAAAAACTAAATAGTGCAGATTTAAAAAGCCATAAAGTTACATTACAACCTCATGTATATCAAAGTTCAGTTATTCCTACTGTCTGAGTAGATGTTTCCGTTGGGTGTATTACATATGATCAAACAACTTCAGAGAACAACTGAATCATGTTATCAAAATTAAAAATAAGTTTTGTTACAGGACTGCTAAGATAAATGCCAACTTTAAAAATGTTTTCCACAGACACTGTCACAGGACTGCAAAGACGAAGGTGAGGTGTGAGCCTGTGGGTTACAGCATCGTCTCTGGCACTCTCTGCTGCCCCAAATTCTGTGCCACGGAAAATCATGCTAGCATTTGGGGACTAGCAAGGTAATTTTGTTCTTCTAAATAGAAAATACTCTGATGTTTTCAAAGCCACTGAGAGATACATGAACATGCTGGTATGTGGTGATGCACCTACCTTCGTATGTGGTCCAGTGCAAAAAGTGCACAACACAGGATTATGCATGTGTTCTAAAAGGAATTATAAATACGTGCTGGTGTAAATAGGACATTGTCTTAGAAAAACAAAATATCTGAGTGGTTATAGAGCTGGAGAGATAGCTCAGTAGAATAAGTGCTTGCCTGGTAAGCACAAGGGCCTGAGTTCAATCCCAGGTTCCACCAAAAAAAAAAAAAAAAAAAAAAAAACTTGACCATTTCTCCCCTGAATGGTTATAGACAGAATGGAATTTAGAAGGGCAAAGATTTTGACATCAGACATCATTACTGTCCACTTGCTATATAGAGTTTTTCTCTCATCTTGAAGCGGGGATGGAGTCAAGGACCCTTCTTTTCTTTCCCTTCTTTCTTCCCTTGTTGCGAGGTGGCTAAGGCTGAGGGAGAACTTGTGGTCCCTCTGCCTCAGTCTCCTCGAGAGCCGGCACTCCAGCACGCACCATGACACCCAGCTTTTCTAGGCCGGTAACTTTCACCTTTGCTAATTACATGCCACGCGTAATAGAAATAAAGTGGTTGTGGGTTTTTTTGCTGTTAATAGGAACTTTATTAAGTTACAACTGCCAAAAGAAATCATGGTAACTGTAATGCATTTCCCAGTAAATTTATAATAATGATGGTTATAGATAAATCACAAATTTTCTAGTTTATGCTATTTAGAGCCAAATTGTTTTTATTTTTATTTTTTGGCAGAACCAGGGATTGAACTCAGGCCCTTGCACTTGTCAGACATGTGCTTATTTTACTGAGCCATCTCCCTGGCCCCAAGTTTTTATAAATATGTGCAGAGGACAACATAAATTCTTAATAGATGGCTTAGTTCAAATATTCAAAATATAGCTTCTGGTTTTTGACCATGGTATTTTGGGAATCTCAAACATGCATTAATGTATTTTAGTTTTAGGGCAAATATTACACATGGCCTTATCTGGTGTTTAGGGAAATGCCCAAGCTGAACTTGGCATACATCCAGTATTTCTTGCCTCTCAATTGATCTCAAATAGGTCCAGAGAGCAAAGAGACAGATACATTTTGGGCTAGTATTCTCTAGAAGTGAAGAAAATACACACTCAACAATGAAACAAAAGGAAGAACCTCCTTAGTAGTCAAGATTAAGTGGAGATTTTTCATTTCATTCTTCACAGACCACACAAATAGCAGGTCAGTCATGCTACTTGGGGTGATCAGACAGATTTGAACACTTGAGAAGTGAATAACTTTATTAAGGTCCTGAAGGTGTCTGCAGGTGCTGGGTGAAACACGTCACAGATTAGAAACAGGAAACCTACCGCAGCATTTCTGAAAGGCACAATCCATGGAAGGGAGACCTAGCTTAACAAAACCCTTACTGCATGGGCATGGGATGGAGTGAGCTATTTTCTTTCTTAAAGGATAAGACCTTTAAGGATAAGTTCCTTAAAGGACAAGTTGGCCCCTCAAACTCTGGTGATTCCTGCCTCAAACACAAATGCTCTAATGTGTTATGAAAATGTTTGCTAATCTTCGCTGTTCCTTCACCAGACTCAAGGTTTGGGAGATCTTCTCGAATCTTTTGGATAAGTTGGGTCAACACCTGACTTGCTACATCATTTTCCTTTTCAAAAAAATAGATACATCTGTTCAGAATTTTTACAAAAAGCTGTACTTATAAAGAGGGGTCCATGCCCTGATTTGCTATTTTGAGAGCTTTCATTAGGCACTCCAGGACCCTCTTCCCCCCATGCAGCTCCTCCCCATTCTGTGTTTCTTCCAGGCCAGAAGAGATGTGCACAGGTGCTCACTTCTCAGCCATGATCAGGATTTTTTCAGAAGTTTGGATGCAGCAAACCCACACTGTGTTGTCAAGGGTTCATGATTCTCTTCACTGAAGCATTTCATACTCTCAAAAGTGCCAATGTTCGATGGGATGGCAGCCAGCTGTGCCTTGGAATCACTGATTTCATTTTCATACTAGTGTTTCATGATTTTCAAAGCCAATCTCACCAGCAGTTAGGGATCCCTGAAGAAGAGTTCTGAAGGGTAATTCTGCCAGCTCTACTTTGATGAAAGCACTGACAGTCTGCTGAGCAAATGAAAAAATGCTCCTGCATTTTTATTCCCATTTGTCAACCAGGTTAGAATTCCCTTTGTATTGAAAAGCCAGCTGGTAAGCTGCCAATGCCCAGGGTGGCAGTGTGAAGCAAATCCATTGATTTCCACCAGCTCCGAAAAGCTTCCAGGCTGTGTTTAAGATGCAGTACTGCTACCAGGGTCCTCAGACCAAAGAAGATGAATGAAGCGGCCCACAAAGCTCTGCTCATCAGCAAAGTCCCCTGGGTCAGGGTCTTCTGCAGGGTGGTCTGGCTGATCCTGAATCAATATAGACACCAAGTTCATTATGGAATCCACCTGGCCTTGAGAGACAATTTCTGTGTCATCATCCAGAACATGAAGGACATAACAACCCGGGCTCTTTCTGGGCTTGTAGTCAAACTACTCAAAGAGCTGGTGGAAATGTTTTAATTTCAAGACTGCCAAAATATTGTTGTATGTGTCAACAGGAATATTCGAAAGTCTTGTGAGTTCCTGTGAAACTGCACTACTGGTAGCAGCATGTTCAAGGTTGAGCTTATTGAATATCTTCACTGTGAATTTGATCAACATGGTCCACCCGATCAGGGTAACATTCCCCGGCAAGATCAATGAGAGAGACTTGTAAAGACGCAACATCCTCTGAAGGCGTGTCTTGCCTAGACTGTATCACTGTAGCCACCTGCTGTCAAAATTTTATAAATGTTTAATTTCCGCTGGGATCCAAGGTCCATCTTCTCAATAAGCAAATAAAGCTAATCTATCAATTAAAGCAAAGATTATAGTATTCATTTTGGTGTAACTCAACACAGGCCCAAAGAAAAGGATTCCAAGTCTTGCGGTGGAATTCATCAGGAAAACCCTGACTAATACACTCCATGAGATACTCCTGAGCCAAAGCATCCCTACAATTCATAGCCTGCTCCAATATGCCAGTTAAGACAATCTGTCTGTATTGCTCCACATTCACGCCTTCCAACTGACTGAGCTGCAATAATTTGTTCCTACTAAAATTCTCAGCTCTTGTCCTTCTCATTCTCTTTTTTTCTCTATCTCAGCTGTGTCCTTGATGTTCCATCTGCACCCAGAGCTTGTTCATACCTTTTTTTTTTTGTCTTTTTAAGACAGGGTCTCACTATGCAGTTCAGGCTGGCCTTAAGCTCACTTTGTAGCTCAGGCTGGTCTCGAACTCACAACAATCCTCCTGTCTCAGCCTCCCGAGTGCTGGGATTACAGGCATGCGCCACCGAAGAGGGTAATTTTGAAGAAATAAACCCCTTAGTGGATGCTGCACACCACGGTACATTTCTGGTTTTTTGTTTGTTTGTTTGTTTTGCGGAACTGGGGATTGAACTCAGGCCCTTGCACTTGCCAGGGAAGCACTTACTCCACTCAGCCATCTCCCTGGCCCGTATAAATGAATGGTCTTTGAAAAGACCTTTCTTTCTTTTTTTTTTTTCTTTTTAGCAGAACTCAGGCCTTTGTGCTCGCCAGGGAAGCACTTATTCCACTGAGCCATCTCTCCAGCTCCCCATGATGCATTTCTACCAAACCTTTCAATATATCTTTCCTGGATTGAGGCAATGATCTGACACAAACAGATCCAATTGTTATCAACAGATAAGACATTGGGATAATGTTTCCAGCATATTGTACAAGTTCATAGAGATCCTTTCCTTCCTTTAGCAAATTCATCTGCCAAGTGGAACTCCAAACAGTGCAGTTCATCAGAAATAGCCATCTGATGCTTTCATTGTAGCACTTCAGTGATAATGTGAAATACCGGAGTTCCCAAAGCACATTAGATGCATGTTAGAGCATCCATAGGCATGTTTTTCTCCAAGCATCTCTTCACCTGGAATGCCTGAACCTTACAGCTCATATGGCATCATCCAAGAGTTTGTCCTGTTCATCTTGAGGTGACTGCTGTGTCGAAGACATGGTGACCCAGAAGCCCGCAGCAAGGAGCACTCCAGAAATAGACTTTAAAAAAAAACCTGGTGGGGAAATGGAAGCAGTGACAGAGAGAACGTCAGTATTCTATCGAGTGTCTTCGGTTACACTTTGGGGCCCCGGGCTGCATCTCCATGGAAGCATTCACTGCGTGCACTCTTGTGTTTACCTTCTCTCGTGGCGTCATTTTGAGACTCATCTATGTTGCCCTTCTCTGTAATTCGTTCCATTGTACTGAATGGATTCTATGCCTGGTGACACCATATGTTTCCCCTGCCATTTTGCTGTTCTGATGGACACTGAGAAGATCTACATTAGGGGCAGTTATGTTTGAAGCTGCTGAGAAATGTTCAGCCGTGCCTCTGTGGGGAGAGGGGCTCTTACTTACTTCAGAATTAGTGAGTGGTAGGACTTTCAGGAAGGATGTGTTGACCTCAGGAGAGACTACAAGGACCATTTCCAAAGTGGTAATGGATGAAGTTCCATGTGTAGCAGGATCTCGCCAGCACTCCGCGTTGCCCGTCTTTTCAGCTGTAGTCATTGTAGCAGGCTGATCAACAGAAGTTTGGTTTTGGTTTTGTTCTGCAGTGCAAGGGAACAAACCAAAAGCCTCCCACATGATAGCTAAGTCCTCTAAACTCAGCTAGAGGACGAGCCTGAAGTTTTAAATTTTCACGAAGTCTACTTTATCTTTCCTATATCTCAAAAACTAAATGGAATAAAATCAGAATTTCTCAATATAGTATCGAAGATATATGCTATTTTTACCATGTCAAAATAATCTAGTTCGTATTTTGTAACACACTGGATCATTTTTCTATATTTATGTTCAACTGAGCTTTTCAATTATTTTACATATGTGGATTTACTTCTAAGTTGTCTAGCAAAAATTTGAAAACTGGATAGTTGAAAAATTCAATTTGACATGATTGTTGCTAATTTCATGTAATGTCTTATACTCATTAAATTCATTTTCTGATTTCCACAATGAAGGAAACCCAGCAAACTTTGCTGCTCAGGGAGCAAGATTCGGGCAGCTCCCTGGGTGGCAGCAACATCTTGTATCTCCTGCAGAGTAAGGGGGCTGTTTGTATGCACTTCTTAAAAATCACCAACTCTTCTACCTTCACAGTACTGTTTGGCACAGTGGTAGAGCATTTTCCTAGCGTTAGTGAAGCCCTTGGTTAAATCCCAGGTACCACAAAAACAGACAAAAACCATACACTGCAGTACTGTGCTTGTTAATTTATCTTTAAAACAACTTCCATTACAACAAAATGGCTGGAGAGAGGCCCAAGTCTAAGTGAATTTCTAGGATATTTCAAAACTTTAGAAAGGTTATAGGCAAACAATAAAAAATAGAAAAGCAGCCCTGTAATATGTGTGGCAGGAGGAGAGGAAGAATCATGTACCACAAGGCTGAGATTTTTCAGTGAAGTCCTAGGAGCTTCTTCAATCTTGTCTGGCTCCTGCAGTGTCACCATCTCACTGCCCAGAACTCTGAGGGAGAAGGGTGGCCATGCCCAGGACAGAGCACGCTCAGACAGCCAGAAAGCCCGAGCCCTGATCCACACCCCAGCCCATTCTGGTTTTCCTTTGGAATCAGGATCTCACTAAATAGACATGTTGCCCAGGATGGCCTTGCACTATGCATCCTCCTGCCTCAGGCTTCAAGAGTTTGAATGACCAGCCTGTGCCGCTATGAGCAGTGAGCTCTGTCTTCTTGAAAAATCCCTGCTCCTGCCCTTGCACTGACTTCTCACCACCTTCCCTTGGCCAAAGCTCATATGGGCTCTCACACTGGAGCCAATGTGGGGGTCACAAGAGACAGCCAGGCTTTCCAGGGCCAATCTCAGGACCCTCTAAGGCTGAGCTCCCTGCACCCCAGCCCAAGGCTTCTGCACAGGGCACAATGCGCAGGTCATTTTCTCCCAGCTGCAAAACTTTCACTTGAAAGAGTGGGGAGTCTTAGGTAGAGTATGGGAAGCAGAAAGAAGGCTCAGTCTTCAGTTAGAAAGTGAGGTAGGGACAGTGGGAGAAACAGGACTTGGGCCACAGAGCTGGGTCAGCTTGCCACTAGGCCTGTCAGAAGGACCTGGTTGAGAAGAAATGCTGATGTCATTAAGATTCCTTGGGTACCTCTCACTGGCACCAGATTCTTTGTCATAAGTGGCGCAGGCAGCGATCAACAGGTGCCAGCCCCAGAAGACCTCTCTGAGTCTTAAAGGCAAGGTACCTGCTGAGGATAAGGAAGGGTGTTTGCACAAAACAGGGTCCAAAAGACAGTGATGCAGAAATCCTACAGGATTTTGAGTTTGGTGCTCAGGGTGGAAATCCTCAGCAGGCTCCTTGCTCACATGTCCACCTATGGGTGCTGGTGTCAGCTAAGGAGTGTGTTGGAGAAGGGCTGGAACTTCAAGAGTGGGCCTTTCCTCTGGCCCATCTTAGTGGCTCGGTTCCAGCAGAGAGGGTCTGAGTGGAGGGCCATGGATTTTGTCAATTTTTATACAGATTCCCCTGGGATCCTGGAGGGCCACCCCAGCCACATTGAATCATACAAGACCCACTGGTGTTCGCACCCTGACTGGGGAAGGCAAGAACTGAGAAGGAAGCAGGAGACCAGAAGGGTCTGAGGAGTACAGTGACGACCACAGTCATTGACCAGGAGCTGGAATCCTCTTGGGCTCCGGGTGCCAGGAGGACCTGATTGAGGCAACTCATACTGCACAGGGACAACATAGAGCTGGGGCTGGGAGGTGTGGGGGGAGGAAGGACACTTCAGATTTTGTTGCTGTTGAGGAATCCCTGAGGAGTGCGGGTTACGTGGTCATTTTGCCCCTTTCTGCATGCAGCCCGTGTAATTCTCTGCTACCTTTATGCATGAGCCAAGGTTGATTAAGCCCATTCTACTGGGGAAGCAATGAAGACACAGTGAGGGGAGCACGTTCCTGGAGGCCACGCAGCAGGGCCGTGGCATGCTCAGACTCAGGGTGGGCAGCCCAGAGAGCTGCGGGCTGACTGAGCTGCTGACTACAGCACTCCCCACGGGTCACCTCGATGCTTCTCCAGTGAGCAGCTCCCCTCGAGAGGACCAAAACCTCATGGGTCACAAGGAACAGGAACTGGAGTGACAGCGCTGGGCGCCCCAGGCAGGGAAGGCTTCTGCCAGAGTCTCTCAGGCGCCTGTCTGAGCCCTGTGCTCTGCGCCCAGGCACTGGGATGCTCCGAGCATCACAGCTTAGCTTCAGGTCCTGGCCTCAGAGACCCCCAATTCTGGAAAATTCAGAATGTTTCCAGGTTCAGCAATGAAACAGTCAGTCATGGTGCCAGTAGGGCCGTGTACTTTTATTTAAAGTTTGCCAGGAAAGGGAAACTGTCTGAGAAAGTTCCAGTGGGTTGAGAGAAGCCAGCAGATGCCACCAAGTAGGCTTTCCAGAGGGGCTGGGTGGCAGCAGGGTACAAAGCCAAAGAGACAGGGTAAGGTCACAGGACTGGGCTGGGGAGGCTGTGCAGGTCACCTCGTCACTGCAGTGCAGAGCTGTGGCCTGGGACCGAAGAGGGTTGCACAGATGGTGGGCAGGTGACTGAGAGCTGCATGCAGCATGGGCCTTGCTTGGTGCTCAGCAGGCTCAGGAGCCCCACCGTGCAGGAGGAGCAGGGCTGGGCTTTGCCTGCTGGTACAGGGAGTGGCAGCCTCTGCTCAGAGGTCAGGGCTCTGGAGGCTGGTGCAGGGCAAGGGAAAGGGGTGGAATGAGATGCACACAGCCAGGGAGGCCACCTAGACACTCACTGCAGAAAGCTCAAGATCACCCCCCACCTGCAAGTGACCAATGGCCTGCAGGTCTGTCAGGCGGTGGGTGTAGTTCAAAAGGTGTTTGCCGTCCACGCTCACACTGTACTGGTCATCTTCACAGGTGATCGCCACCTGGGCAGAGAGGCCTTGCACTCACACTCCAGGCAGAAAGTCCTCCGCCTCCAGCAGGTGGGGGCCTTGCCTTCTCACCTCTTTCCTCTGACTGAAGGAACTATTCCTCCCCTGAACACCCTGTGCTTTCCTCCACGGGCTCTCAGCACCACGTTTCCTGGCCCTGAGGGCTGCTCCCAGCCTGTATCTCTGCCCATGTGTCACTGTCAGGCACCTCAGGACCCAGCCCCCACTGATCAACCTTCCCTGCCCCCACCTAGTCCATCGCACAGGACAAAATGCCTCGTTAGGCCACCAAGGCAGCAGTCCTGGCCGGTGCCATCTGTGTCCCCATGACCCTGACTCCATCAGTGCACATCGGGCATTTCCTAAACCACGCAGATTGAATCAAAGAGCTGATAAAGGACTGCTGGGTTAACAGATAAATGCCTGGCACCTCATTCTTGGATATGGTGGGGCAGAAGTAGGCTGTGTGATCCCTGGCAAGAAAGTTATCCTGTGATTTGGTTTGTTCATCTATAAGCATTAGATGCTGACCTGTGCCAACCTGGAGACAGCTATCAGAAAATAAGAAGAGTCTGTGGCCCATTCTGCCTCCCTTGGGGCCCAGCACTGCTATCGCAGGCGTCAGCCCCACCCATTGAAGGAGCCCCCGGGAGCCTCAGCACTGCTGTCCTTGCACCCAGCCAGTTGCCCACGCTCAGGCTGCAGCATCTCACCGTGAAGCTTTGTCCATGTTTGAAGGGCATCTTGACGGACAGGTTTCGCTCCTCTGTGCCCCAGATGCCCTGGATCTCAGTGTTCCGGATCACAGCGTTTTGATCAAATCGAGGGTTGAAGTGGAGGGCGATGTCACGCTCTGTGCACAGATTGATGTAGAACCTGGGGTGGGCACATCACATGGACATTTTGTGTCCCCTGAAGTCAAGTGATCCCCCTCCCAATCATTACCCACCTCCCTTGAACCAGGGCATGGCTCTCTCCTCATTGAGACCCCTGGAGGTCCTGTCTTACCTCTGAGCATCTTGTGGGATAATACCAGACACAGTGATGACCCTGGATGGGTACAGACCACCATGGATGGTTATATGGTGAGGGACCTGTTGGAAGACGACAGATTAGCCAGTGACCACAGAAAGCCACCACTGCAGCAGGGAATTCTGTACCAATGGCCACGGGCTTGGACCACCAGCTGAGTCAGAAGCCTTGCCTAAGAGTGGGATATCTTTCCTGTGAAGCCAGCACACCCTTACTTGCTTCATTGTTCAAAACCTGAGGGAGAGCTTTGTGCTTCCAAAGCAGGCAGACTTCACTGTCATGAAGAGAACTTTGGACACTAAAGCATTCTGGGGTGATAAGCGCAGACTATATAATTAGGTCACACTCAGGGGACCACTTGAATATTAAAAGTACCTGTTGAAAATTATTAATGTACTCCAATGGTATAAAACGCCTATCCACTTGACAATGGACTGTCTAATTCTGCCAGTCAGAAGATCCCACTGAGCTGCCTGTACTACCTGGCATAGGGAACAAAAATCTCCAACTCTTCCCCACATTCTATTTCCATAGATTTTGAGTTGTGGTCTCGCATCTGTTGGAAAGGAGAATGGAAAATTCAGTGTGGGAGTGTTTTGGGCTCACACAGAGTGGAGTGGAGCTCCAAAGTGCCCAAATTTGGGGCATGGAAGTACGCTTGAGACGTAGCACAGGAAAACACTCATGTGCCGGTCAGGACTCTCTGCAGGAATGTAAAGATACGATGACAACCTGTATGAGGCTCAGCCAATAGAGACGCACGTGGATCTAGCTCTGCTCCACTGCCTGCTACTGCTGCGTTGTTGCCAGCACCAACAGGGCTCTAACATCTGACGGCCCAGGCCTCAGTTGGCCTAAGCGCACGGAGGAGGACCGCAGTGGAGTGAGGACACGCTGACTGTCCCCAGAGGCCCATCCCAGTGCACTGGGCTGAGCAGAACATTAAACACCAGCTGGTGGCTATGAGACCCAGGCTGTGGATGCAGAAAATAGGGCCACCGTGTAAAGCTTGAGGTCCCACCTCTGGGAGAGCCCCCTGTGTTGCTGGGAAGCTGCTATTCACCAGAAGGTGGCATTAGGAGAAGAGAACTAGCTTGGGAAGCGGGCATGAAGGATTGTCCAGTTCTATCCCTTTTCTTCAGCCAAGGAGTTAAAGGGAGTAGGGAGACGAGAAAAACATATGTTAGGTGGTCCAAGGACAAGCAGGGGCCAATATCCCGAGGACCCACTGTGCGTGCACGCAGGTCAGATGGCAGAAGACATGGACACACCTGATGGCTGGCTGTCGGCTTAGCTGCAGATAACAGAAAGGGACAGTCCTGCTGGGGAAACGGCCACTCACAGTGTGGTGTAGGGGGCAAGTGGCTGGCCGTGTGTGCGCTGACCCTGTGGGAACCCAGCTCTCAGCTGCAGCCGTGCAGCTGAGAAACACTTCACGCTCCAGGTGCGCATCACCAGGTCCTCCATACGTGAGTGACAGCCTGACGCTCGAGCTAAGCTCCGCTGTGACTAAACAGAGCACACTTTCTAGTGGCACTGAACCAGCCACAGGATCCACCAGTGACAGAAAACCTGTGAGAGCCCACTCTGCTCTCATTGTTGCCAGAGCTGGGCTAGTTCCCAGTGCTCGGGCAGTGAGAGCTCCGGGCTGTCCAAGGCTCCCTGCCCTTCTCATGCTTACATTTCCTTAGTGGTTAAGTGTATTCTAGGGTGGACAGACTGATTAGTGCCCTGCTCAAAGGCTCATCTGGGAATTGTGCTAGCATACTGTTGTTTTTAAAAGCTGAAGTCTGAGGCTATCCATACCAGGCATCAGTATCAACTCCCTGGAGGTCCTAAAGAAATGGAACACCCAGGCTTGACATTGGAAAAAGCAGGTGAAATATGCTCAGCACAAGCTCTTCAGTATGGCCTGTGCAGACACTAGACAGGCCCTTGTGAATGCCTGTGAAATCTGACGCTGACGCTGGCAGTCAGGACCAATTTGCCTGCACTCAGGAGGGCAGGCAGTAGTTGTTCTAGATGTTGCCACAAGGCTATTGCACAGCCCCACCTTGTGGCATGACCCGGTGCTGAGGACCTGGCTACGTGGGCCAGGCCACCCTCTGTCACTCTTTCATTCTTTGATGATATCACAAGAATTTCTGATTGCCCCTAGATACAAAAGCTGTTGCACAGCCTGAAGGAAGCTCTGCTGGCTTGGGCTGGGCTGTGCATGAGGATGCTGTGGATGGTGGGATATTTGGCTGCAGCCTGTAACATCAACTGGGAAAGCAGAAGCTGATAGGGATTGGTCATAGTTGCAAAAAGGGTGCCAGGAGTCACGTCCTGGCATTCCCTCTTTGAGAACCAGCTAGCAGCAATCCCCACTGCTCTGCGTGCCTGTGAGGGATCACAGGACAACAGACAGTGGAAGAACAGACAAAATACCCAGAAGCAAGGGACATGGACAGCCAGGCCCAGAACTGGAGTGGCAAATGCCCCCGTCCCACACATTGGGGCTATTAAGGTGCTCCGTTGCTGTTGCCGCTGCTTGGGTACCGGGAACTGTTTTCCTCTTGGTGCTCCCCTGCCAAGCCTCCCTGCCTTCGAGTTGGCCAGTTATGGACTGAAACCTCTTCAAGCTGTGAGCTGATAAACCCTAACCTGTGTAGGTCACTGCAGGCCCAGAGCTGAGAGGCCATGGGCAGGATCAGCACCACGTGAACTCCTCCGGCATCTCCGCCCTCCTGCGGGTCTCTGGGCCTCCCCTTCCTCCAGCCCCTCCACCCAGTCTGTCACTCTGAGACCTCCACTGCTGTCCTTGGCTGAGCAGCCAGCTCATGTCAGGCGACTCCACACTCACCTGGTGTGCCATTTTGGAGGAATCCATCTCTAAGCTACCCGTGTGGCCTCCACTGCCTCTCACAGCAGAGCAGCTGACTCTGCTCAAACTGGATGTTACAAGGAAATATATAGCAACACATTTGGCAGCTCAAGGGACTGGGTGCGAAGGGAAAGATAAGAGCTGGGGTGGTGGCCATGGGTAGGGCTTGCAGGGAGGTCCATGTTGTCAACAAGCCAATTTACAGCAGTAGAAGGCAGATTGTCAACCTATTTGGGTTTTGAAACTTTCTGAACACAGTCACCCTTTCTTGACAATGCCCCTTCTCTTTCTCTGTAATCTTGCTACGAGATCTGGTTACCTATTTATCGTTATTAGCTTTTTGGCTACACCTGCCATCTTATTGATGATTATAGTTTGACCCGCACGGTACTCACTTCATGACTGTGCACTATAAAACACTCTTAGAGGAGTGGCCTTGGAGGCACCCCACTCTCAGATCCCCCCTCTCAACAGAGAGCTCTCCATAAAATTTCCCTGCTCTTGGTCTTTGTTGCGGATAATTCATTCTTCAGTTTCATCAGAGCGAACTGGGTGTTTCTGCCACCTAGTGGTTGGGAGCTAGATTTTCTCCTGTATCACGGGGAAGCCCTGCAAGATAATCGGAAGGACGTAAGAGTTCTCTGTGCTTCATGAAACCCTGAAGTATTCTGAGTGGATTCTGGATTGTGATTCATTTAGGTCATCGACACTGTCACCCATGGTTTACTGGGTGCTTGTCCCTGTTGCTGGTCACCTGAGCCATGTTAAAGTTGAGATCAGAGAAGATTGTGACGTCTTCATACTTAGGTTTCTAGATGGAGCATTTTATTTGTGTAGACAGAGCCTTCTATTCCTGTGCTGCATATATGACCCTTAGACTTCCTTCTACACTGGTTGTTGAATTGTCTGGTGTTCCTTTCTGGATTCCTTCCACGGTTATGACACTTATGAGCTGGCTTCTTGTCTTATTTCCGACAGCTGTTTCCAGTGCCATTTTAAATTTCTAACTCCTTTCCAGCTTCACTCTTAGGTGTGTCCGAGGCCATTCATCTTTGTTATGAATGGTTGTTGTCATTGTCAGCAAATGGTAACATGCTTCTCTTTACAATCCTGAAAATATTTTTTTCATTTTCAACTGGAAACTTCTCTCTCTCTCTCTCCCTCCTTCCCTCTCTCTCTCCCTCTCTGTCTCTCTCTCCCTCCCTCCCTCTCTCTCTTCCCTGCCTTGTGAAGGTGGAGCTTGGCCACCCTCAGCACAGAGCATACCCTGACAGTCAGAGAGGCTTCTGTCCAATCCTCATCCCAGCCCATTCTCGTTTTCTTCTTGGAGCAGTGTCTTGCTATGTTGCCAAGTGGCCTGAGCTGGACTTGTGAGTCTCCAAAGGCCTGGAAGAGCCCAAGCCAGCCTGCTGTGTCTTATTGGAAAAGGCCCTCCTGCAGCTCTTACAGGGACCTGTCACCATCTTTCCTCAGCCCCGGCTCGTAGGGGTTGTCACATGGGAGTCAGGATCAGGGAAAACAAAGCACAGCCAAGCTTTCTGGGAACAAAGCAGGGCACACAGGGGGGTGGGGGGGGGAGCAAAGCCAACCCCAGATCTGCCCTTGTGCACATGGTAGGACTGGAGTCACTTCTGCTCAGCTGGAGGACTTGAAAGTGAGCACAATGAGAACACTTTATTGTAAGGTAGAATGATGAAAATGGAGTCCTTGTGTGCAGGTTTTCATACACAAAAATGATAACATCTCAGCCAAGTTGAAATCAACCCCTGGAATTGCAAGCAGGGAAGTTAGACCTAGCAGGTGGCCCATAGGAACCCAGGGGATGGAGTGGGTTCAGTTTTTTGAGCACCAGAAATATAGCTACTGTTTTCTATGAGGTGACTGGCCTCTGTAAGGATGTGCGACAGATGAGAAGAAAATATAAGAGAGAGCGTTCTGGGGATCACAGCCTGGAACTGAGGCCCCATTTGGCAGTTTCTCCAGCATTTATTAGAGTGTTCTCTTCACAAAAAGAAAAATGGGAAAGGGGAGGGGTTAATGTGCAGATCAGTGAGCCAGCCATAGCTTAGGGGTCCCAGGGGCCGCACTTTGTCTTACCCGGGCTTATGTTATTGATCTTTCAAACATATCTTACCAAAACATCTCTTACTCTCCCAGAAGCCCTCCGTAGGGCTAAGGTCCCCTTTTCACTCCTTTTGCATGAAGCTTTTGGCCAGGCTTCCTCCAGAACAAACCATCACACAGGCTGATTAAGCTCAAAATCCCATGTAGGTCAGACAAGTAAAGGGGTCAGCTGTGCTTCTCCACCTATAACCTTCTACAATAAGCATTACCAAGATATTCCTTAGAAAGGTAGGAGCATCCCATTCCTGGGAAAGAGATTCTTCTGATCCAACGAGGCCTTGCTTCCTTGAGCCTCAGTGCCCAGGCCCGGCTACTGGGCCCCTGGAAACCACAAGGTCTCTGCTGTGGGCTGCGTTGCTCAGCTCTCGGGTTCAGCAGTCCAGGTGCTTAGCTGCATTTTTAATGGTATTGTGTTTGAAACTTATAAGTGGTTTCTGGGTTTGGACCCCCATGGCAATTTGAGGACCATGTGTTTTTGTAAAGACCTTGCTGGACCTCTTCCTTAGATATGAAGCTCTCGAAGCAGAAAGTCTTCTCATGCAGATTCACCCTGGGAAGGAAAACCAGGTGCCTTCTCCTCTTCTCCTAGAACAGGAGGAAGAGATTGGCAAGAGCTTCTTGGAGACAACACAGACCCTGCAGGATTCTGCTCTGGCCAGGTGAACAGCATCAGAAAACATTTCCTCCTGTTTTCCCTGTAGATCAGTCTTTCAAAGTGAGTATCATTGTTCATGCTCTGTAGCAGGCGGTGTTCTAAGCACTGCTAATCCTCTTCACTCTGCCAGGGTGCTGCAGTGGTCACAGTTTCATGCATAGCTGAGAAAGTGAGGCAAAAAGTGACCTCCTTTGCTCAAGGTCCACGGCCACAGAGCTGCCTTTAACATGGGTGGCCCTGGGCCCCATCAGTACTCAGGGTCTCAGGCTGGGGTTGTGGCTCAGAGGCATAGCCCTGGTCAAGCATGCACATGGCCCTGGGTTTAATCCCAGCACTGCAAAGAAAACAAAATTATAAATCCTAGGACCTCCAACGTTATAAAAGAATGAAAAGCAAGAACCTGACAGGATCCAAACCTCACAGTGTGGCCAGCAGGAGTTGCAGGGGTCCAGGAGGAGAGGTAGCTCCTGCTACCTGGCTTAGCTGATGTGAGCACTCGGCAGGCAGTGAAGGCACAGAGCCCGATGTCTGCTGTGCCCTGGAATGTGACATTACATGGCCAGTAACAGCCGCCTGTTTCCCCAGAGTGTGACTATGCACAGCCCTTGTGCTCAGTGACTTCCATCGCTTCCACAAGTGTGCTTGGGTCTTCAAGGGTCACCGCCTGTGGCTGGCCTGTGACCATGTCGTCTCCAGCATGGGTGCGCTGACCCCTTCCTGCTGTGTGACCCTGGGTGATGGGATTCACCTCGCTGCATCTTTACTTCTTCCCATATAGAATGGGCAAAATTAATCGTATACTACGTCCCTGACTTACTAACAAGTTCCCTTCTGGGAGAACATTCATACTTTGGATGCATTCATAAATTTGACAAAGTGTATCTTATATGACACAAATATACAATGAAAGCATTGAAAACAAAGCTGCATATGCAAATACTATAAACTTCCTATTGTTACACTTACCTTTAAAAAGTGTTACAGTACAGTGCAACAACTGTAAACAACGTGAGCTACTTCTGTGATTTGTTCCCACTCATTAACATTTGTAATGAGGTCCATTCTTATCTGCAAGTGTGAAATTCAAATGTTTGTAACTCATGATGTAGTGTGCCTGAACCATGAAATTGTCAGAGGATGAAACACAGGCATCCAGAGGGTACGAAGCACAGAATCAACTCTCCCCAAGGGGTTACTTTAGCAAAATATCTGCTGTGTCCCTCTCCACACCCAGCAGCCCCAGCTGTGCTCTTTTTCTCCTCTCTGCAGTATGAGCTGCTTAAAGCCGTGTCCTCCAGGACCCCCAGGGACCTGTTGTCCCAGCACCTGTGCAGTGACATCAGCAGCCAGCATTTCCCACGCATTTCTCGTCTCCATGACCTTCCAGCCCGGCCCTGGCCCTGGTCAGGATCTGGTCCCACTTGCACGTCAGTAGGGTCTGTGAGACTGAGTGGGGCACAAGTGGTGTGAAGGCTCCCGGAAGAGGCTGGACAAAAATTCCACAGTCCCCCTCCTCTGTGCTCAGAGCTCTCTGCTGGACCCCAGCCTCCGCTCCAGGAGGGCCACATGCCAAGTGCACCTGCGCTGTCCCAGTCCACTGCCCAGCTGAGCTCTCGTCAGCACCCACAGGTGGGCAGGTGAGTAGGGAGCCTGCTGAGGATTTCTACCCTAGCCCCCAAACTCCAAACCTTCAAGATTTCTGCCTCCCTGTCTTTTGGGTCCTGCTCTGAGCAAATAGTCCCCTCTGTTCTCAGCTGGCACCTGCTTTATGACACATCTCCAGCTTTGCACATTTCTCATGAGGCAGGGAGATGGCAGAAGACTGCACCCACTCTGCCAGCGGCACATGGAGACCAAGATGAATGCAGCAGGGAGGTAACAGCAGACTTGGGGAGAATGAAGCACCAGCCCTCTGCAGGTGGGCTGGGCCTCTGTTCCATTTTCTCAATGTAATTTTATGAACATAACAAGAGGCACCCAGTAGTAACCTGCACAATCAGTTTACAGAGAGCAGGGCCCCAAGGGAAGGAGACAGATTTTTCAGAATGACACTGGCTAGTGAGGTGGGGAGGGACGGTTGTGGAGAGCCTTCTGACAGAGACAATTCCTCAGATAGGATAAGCAGCCAGTGGGGACTCGGTGATGGGCACCATGGCGAAGGCCAGCATGCTGGAGGTTCAGCAAGCTAAGGTCATTGGATCAGTAGGATTTTCTTGCCCGTTGTAGAAAGGTTATATTTATGATGCTTCTGAAAGTAAGCCCACTCCACCACCTGAGTTCCTACAGGCCCACTTCTAAGTCAAACTCCTCTGCTTATAGTCCCGAGGGCTGATTTCCACTAGGATAAGACGTGGTCAGTGTTGAGTGCAAACAGCTGTACACAAAGATCCCAGGGACATTTTCCTGCCACTTTAAAATAAATGGCTGCTTTCACTGTACAGAAAATACCTCCGCTCTGTCCTCTTTTGTCTCTCTGCCTTGTAATTCTTTGTGGGTTGAGAGAAGATTCCAGCTGCCACATAGTGCCAGTTAGAGAGCTGTTGGATGCTGGCACCTGCTGACAGCTGCCTCTCCCTGTTCCCAGGAACCAGCCAGTGACGTAAGAGCCCAGGGCCACAGCGGGCATCAGAGAGGGACACTAGGAATGAAACAAAAATAAATGGCTTTAAACAACCAGTGGTAATCACTATCACTTGTATTGATTTTTCTTTTAAATTTTAATTTTTATTCATTTTAATGCAAAAAAGATAAAATAACAGTGAAACAGTTTCAAAATATGTTAGTAGGACAGTTAAATAATTAAGACCTTGCATATTGCTGTCTTGAGGAAATAACTAAAAAATAAGTACAATGATGATGTCATTCATAAATAACTCTTACAAGTTGATAAAGTTCATAAGGTCCAAATAGATAGTTGGCAGCAGGAGAGAGGAAGATGCGTCTGATGGATATAGGAACTCTTTGGGAAGGGAGAAGGCCAGATACAATCGGCTGGGCTGAGCAGAAGAAATGAGAGCTCCCTGAGAGCTGCAGGAGCTGTCCACCTATGCAGCTGGAAGACAATGGTCAGATGGGAAGGGGGCCGAGGGGAGGCACAAGGGAACACAAACGAGAACAGAAGGAAAAAAAGGGGGGCAAAGGAGAGAAAGATGTTGGCTGGCCTTGTGGCTCTTCTATTTCTCCAACTTTGATTTATGAACTTAGGTGGTTAACCATCCAGAAGAAAAGCTGATTAGTATCTTGCAGCATATGCCATTCACTTTGCCTTCCCAGACTCAATTGATTTTAGTTGTTGTTGTATGTTTCCTTTTGTACTTCTGCTTTTCGTTTCTTATACTAGGGAGACTATATGATATTTACACATGTGTGTCTGGTTTATTTCATGTATGAGTATATGTTCAAGTGGCATCCACTTCAATATAAATGCTTCAAACTTATCATTCTTAATAGCTGAGTAATACTCCATTATATAGAAATAACACATCTTTTTCAACCATTCCTCAAGTGATGGACATCTTGGTTGTTTCCAAGATTTTGCTACCACACATTGTGCTGCTATAAACATAGGTACACATATATCACTATGATACAATGTTTTCAGTTCCTTTTGGAAAATTCCCAGTAGGGGGATAGCCGGCTTGAATGGGATTGCTAGTCCTACTCTCTCGAGGAGTCTCCACACTGACCTCCACAATGGTTGTACCAGTTTACATTCCCACCAGCAGTGGAGAAGTGTTCCCTTTTCCCCACAACCTCTCCAACATTTGTTGTTGGTTGATTTCCTTATGATAGCCATTCTTTCTGGAGTGAGATGGTATCTCAGTGTTGTTTTTATTTGCATTTCACGGATGACTAGTGATGTGGAGCATTTTTTCATATATTTATTCGCTTCTTTAATTTCATCCTCTGAGCAGTGTGTATTCATCTCAGATGCCCATTTCTGAACTGGGTCTTTAAATTTGAGGGTCTAGCCTTTCAAGGTCAGCAAAGACTCAGGACATAGGAGAACCTGTACTGCAACATCATGAAACTCACTTGAGCTCCAAATTTTCTGAACAAGGAGATTATGGAGCAACAAGAGGAAAGAGATTGAAGTTCTATAGTGAGCTTGAGGAGAGTCACACGGAGAGAAAACTTTCTCTCAGGCTCTCACAGAGAGCAAACTGGTCAAACATTGGCCGTGACTCATCCACATGGATGACACAGACAAAGGATCTACAGAATAAGGTACAGGACTACAAGATAAACCCTGAGGGGACTTCACTGACCTCATAAGAAACATAAAATATGTGTGTTGGTATATAAGTCTTGCTCTATCTAGTTCTTAACCATCCAGCAGAAAAGTATAAAAATGAAGTATACATCGCGGGGCCATAATATTAAGCTGAGCTGTAAATGGCTATGGTTGACAACTTCTTCAGATAACTCACTATTGTTGTGGAATGCTGGACTGTGTTGGATTGTGTTGTTGAGTTCAATCACCTAAGTTTGTTGAATGACAATGGAGTGCCCATCTCTGACAGGTGTAGACAAAGGAAGGGGTATAGAAAGGAAGAATCATGATGTGTGTGTATGGACAGTACAGTTGGGATAGATAACGCTGTGCTTCTACATAATCCTATGAGAGGCAAGATTTGCACTAATGGTGGTTGGACAGGATATTATGTCAGCTTCTAATACTATTGACAACCACTAGGAAAATAACAAGGTAGAAAGTATTAATTATTGAATCTTTGATGTAATTCAGGTATAAAAAATAAGATACGCGAACAGCTACACTCTCTTTACTGATAAGAGACACATGCTATAATAATGTCTGTAAGTATAATAGCATGTATGCACCTTCTACGATACCAAAACATTATGAAAACAGTTTGCAATATATTAATTTACCAAATCCATCTTGTCAAGGTATCTTAAAACTGTCTCATTGATATTTGTACTTCAATAAAACAAAAATAAAAAAATTAAAATAAAATAAAAGCAGAATCTTACATTAAACTGAAAAAAAAGGAGAGGAAGAAGTGTTAAAGGGAGGAGACAAAAATGGGGGAAGAAAGAAAAATCAAGATATATTGTACCCAGGTACAGATTCCCTAGGATGAATGTGATCATTTTGTATAGGAAAAATGTTCCTATAAATTAATTTTCAAAATAAATGTTCAATTAAAATGGCCAAGTAGAATTTTGCTATGTATTACCGTGACAGAAAAGAGCAGGGAAGGCTAGTAAAAACTAGTAGATAATTCATGGGCTCTGTGCAGTGGAGGGAGAACCCTGCTGCTGCAGAGGAGGAGTAGGATCTCAAACACAGCCTTTCTTCTGCAGACTCGACTTTCCAGGACCCTGATCAGGTGGTGCAGGACAACTCATGTTCAGACGCTGAGGTCAACTTCATCAAGGTCAAGCTAACAACTGTAAATCAGAAGCAGCTGCTAGTCCTGGTTTGCACCTACTCAGGTTGGGTGAAGGCCATCCTGACTAGGACTAAAATTTCAATATAGGTAACCGATACTGTTCTGAAGTTCATTGTTTCCTGAGCTGGACTTCCCAGGACTACTGGGTCAGATAATGGGCTGATATTCATGGGTAAATAGTCCAGGACCTGGCCTTGGGGTAAAATAAGATCTCTTCATAATTTACTGATGCCAGAACTCTGGGCAGGCAAAGAGACAAAACTGCGCCTTGGATCAGCTATGCCAAGCGATGGGTACAAGGTAGACAGTGGCATTGCATATGGTGCTCTTCGGATGCCAGTGCACATCATACTGCAATGGCCTTTAGAGATCATGTTTGTGCCGCCTCCCTTAGTGGTGTCTATGATGAAAGGACTCTAAATAGCTGGGTTGACCAGCCTGTGTAACCAGGTAAAATCAATTCATCGGGTCCTTGTGGAGCAGCGACAGACCATCCTGGAACACCACCCAATTCCCTTGCCTACTCTCTTCCATCTTTTCCAGGCTGGAGACCATATCCTGGTCAAGGGCTGAAGGGATGAGCCCCTCCAGCCCAGGTACAGAGGCCCTATGAATACTAACCACCTCCACTGCTCTTAGAGTTCCAGGGCTTGCTATGTGGATCCATCAGTCTGTGTCAAACAAAGAACCAGAACAAGACCAATGTCGACTGTCTATGTCGCCCTCTTCCTGCTCCTCCTTTGACTTGTGGTCAGGTCAGATGCCACAGAACTGGTTTATAAGTTCACAATAATTCAGACACTCAGTGGAATATTCTAAAGGAGACTGTTTGGCTTGAGGGGTGACACCTCTTAAAATTTATTGAGCCAAACAAGCAGTGACAAAGCTTTCCAACCTGTGGGACCCTCACAGAAAGAGAAAAGATAAGATAAATCTTGTTGGGCTTTATTTTGCCCAGGAGAACAGGCCAACAGCTGTGACTCTACAGGTGAGTTAGACTTTATGTTAGAAGATGACACGGAAATATTTGTTACTATTGTTAAAGTGATCTACACCTTTATTCACTCCCCCTAAAGTCAGGTCTCAGCTACAGGATGATTGGCCCACAGCTGGTCCCAATTCATATCCGAATCCTCACCTATTTCCACCACTGGCAAACCCCACAGAATATTTTGTAAATATCAATCAGTCAAAAACCATCAAAAAAATCTGTCTAGTGTCTATAAGTATCTCAACAATATCAACAATGAAAATAACAGCCCAACGTTGTATTCCCCACTATACAGTCAAAATCCCTGGCTAACTTCTCTTCTGACAAGTCTAGTAGAGCCTTTGGTGACCTCCCTAGCCTTACATGTAATTAGAGCCTGCCTGGTCAGATGGGTGATAGGGAAAATTCAAGCTAGACTGGACTATGTACAACTTATGACGCCTGAGTACCAATCTTTGTGGACACATGATTTGAGAACACTTTGCCTATTTTACTAAAGACAAATTTCCTTGGGCTAAGAGTGAGGGTTGGGGCCAGGGAGATGACTCAGTGGAATAAGTGCTTCCCTAGCAAGTGCAAGGGCCAGAGTTTAATCCCTGGTTGCGGAAAAAAAAAAAAAAAAAAAGCGAAGGTTAAGTTTGAAAAAGAACCAAACTGACGTTATGTTGTACTCAGGCGTCATCTTAGAGCTTCAATTTTGGCTCCCTCCAGTTTTCTTCTTGTAAATGTTGTCCTAGTTCCCTACGCTGACACCACCCCATGCTTTGCCATAAGACTGCTGGGCCGCTACATAAAACGTCAGACACCTTTGTTCTTTTGTCACAAATGAAGTTCATGGGTTTTTTTAGTATTTTTATAGATACATTAACTCATATCAGCACCAACCCCCTAGAGCCTAAACTAGACCTGGAACTAATGCTGTAAGGTCCCTTCCTGCTGTTCAAGGTTGGTCCTAAGTCACGTACTGGGTGCCCCTTGCTGGTGCCCAACTTCCATAGGTGACTCAATTTTTATTGCAACGTAGGCAAGAGCTGGGACAGAGGGAGATGCCAGGGCAGGCCAGTGTGCCTGCTACCCACCCCTAAAGTAAAGAAAAAGCATCAATGCTGAGGGAACAGCAAGTGGAAATTCTGAGCAGAGAACCTGGACGTAGATTCATTCAGATCTGCTTCGTCTTCCATTTAATTGGACAGAACTGAGGATCTGAGCCAGAGGAGCAGCTCTCCCCCGGGAGGAGATCAAGTGCGCTCAGGACAGTGTGGCCACAGGCAACAGCTCCCAGCCGAGACTGCTTCCTGTCTGTGGTAGGAGAAGGAGGGGCTGCTTGGTTTTCTGGAGAAAGGGATCGTGCCCTGCATGCAGTGCCCACCCAGGGCAGCCTTCCTGTGATGGTGGAGAAGGAGGCCCATGATGCCTGGGGAGGGTCGGCTCTGGTGTGCAAGAGCAGTGCACTCTGGCCCACAGCACCCTCCTGGAGACGCTCATAGAGCCCATGCTCCATCCCTGCTGAGATGGTTCCTCTGCCCCCCTGCTCTGACGACTACCCTCTAAAGACCCTTTCTACAGCTCCGAGGTGGGCAAAGTGGCCCTCACCGGTGCTGCTGCAGGGCTCTGCGCTCCCTCCCATGCCGAGCACATCAGGATCCTTCCCTCGTTCACTCAGGCTCCTGTCACATATTTGCTCTCCACCTACTCTTTCTCAGAACTGTGCTAGGAGCTGGGAACAGAGTGGCGACAAGACAGAGCTGAGATGGACCAAGGTTCCATTGCGCTGTGTCCTTCTGGCCTGTGGCTCCACGCTGGGAGAGGCCTAACCTCAGCCGCCAGTCACTCCCCTCCCCGGGAACAGACCGAGCTTCTCTGATCTGGGGCTGATGCCCAAATGCTGGCGCCCTTCTGAGGCCTGCCGTGGCTGGGGCACTCACACTGTAAAGTCTATGCAAACACTCCCTTGTGTGTGAAAAACTGGTCTCCCTGTTCCCAAGCATTTTATGTAAGTGACCTTCAGTCTACAGGAGATATCCTCACACACCCTGAGGGCCACAGTGGGCTCTAACTCAGACAACAAGGCAGCATTCCCTAACAGCAGTAGCTGTCCCTCTAACCTTCCCTGGGCAGCAGAATGAACTGCGTTTTCTCAGTGACTTCTATTTGCACCATGTTTGGACAAACCACAGTGGGCCTCTCTCCACCCGCAGGGTGGCTCCTCAAGAAAAGCCCTGGCAATGGTGAAAGTTTCATAAACTTCAAAGGATGTTTAGAAAATGAGGTGAGACAGACCGTGTCCCCTGAATGCCTAAAGTGTTGGCTACCTGACCCCTTCCAGATCCAGGGCTGTGCCACGCAGCTCCCAAGAGTGATTTCTATCTGTCTAACGTTGGACAGGGGGAAACGTAAAGACTGGTGACTCGTGAGCTGCCTGACTCGGGCTTCTGCCACCCGAAGTGCTGCCCCCTCTGTGCTCTCTGTGCAGGTGCCGCCTTAGAGGCCAGAGCAGAGCTCTGTGATCTACACTGTGCTCAGCACCGATGCCAGGGCTGGGAGCGAGAGCTCGACTCCCCTCTGGCCTGCAAAGCCTAAAGCAGTTATCTGGCCCTTTGCTGCTGAGGTTTGTGCATCCTGGGGCTTCTCTCACCCGACTCTCTGAAGATGCAGGAACTAAGGCACTGAAGAAGGCCCCGGGGCTCGCAAGGGCTCATGGCAGGACAAAGCTCTTTTGAGTATTGTGGAATAGGAGGCAAGAGGGATAAAGGAGAACGAGAACACGGCAGGGCAGGGGAGATGACAGTGCCTTCTGCTGCCCATGGAGACTTTTGCCCATGCCGTGGGGACAAAGGCTGCCATGAGGACCCAGAGGACAAGGAGGCTTTGGCATCTAAGGGCCACATAAGCGTGAGCAGCGCCTTCACCCGCAGCAGGAGGCCAGCTTGCCGTGCTGACATCCGGGGTCTCACTCAGAGCTGTTTTAAACAGCACGGGCTCTGCTTCTGCTGAGTGCTTCTTAGTTTCCACACGGCTCTGATCTCCACCCTGCCCACCTTGCCCCTCCCAGGGCAAATCCTTCTGGCTCTGGCCTTGCCTAGGTCTGGCATCAGCACTGGTCTGGTCAGAGAGACACACAGATTTTCACAGATGTGAGCCAAAGCTGCCCACATGTCTCTAACATAAGCTCAATAAATACACTTCTGGCATCTTTGGGGCAATCCCCCCAATAAACTCCACAGACTAAAGTCTGGGCAGTTGCAGCTCACAGCCCCTCTGAGATCCCAGGGAAGGCTGATCGCTGAGGAGGTTCCTACTCAACTGACTTCCAGAAATGCCCAGAGAGTGACAACGGCCTGTTCAGCTTGGGCAGCTTCTCCAGCATGTGCATCAGCACACTGAAGCAAGGCCTCTCCTGTAGGTCCAAAGCCAGCAGGCAGACAGGATCTCCTGCAAAAGGAGCAGCCATGGGTGATAGTGTGTGCACTGGCTGGGAAGGAGGGCACGGCTGGGGCACCCACAAAGCACCCTGCAGTGCTCACAAGGGCCCTGGATGGTGGCCCCAGAAGACCCTGCCAATAGGTTGAAAGGGCTTCCGTGCTTCCACTTCAAAATGAAACACATGAGCTTTCCAGCTCCCTCCTTCCTCCTCAGGCCCTCTCTCCCTAAAATAACAGCCTTGGTCAGTGAGAACAGACTAAGGACGGAAAGGAGAGCAGGAGCGGCAGGGGCTGGCTACTGGAAGATGAAGTTGGAAGGGGCAGTGTTCAGAGGTTTTCAGAATATGTGCAGAGTGGGACTGCAGTGGAGGTGAGAGCTTCGGGTTGACCAGATGGATGATGGAGAGACCAGGCAAGACAGCTAGAAGCTAGCGGGACAGCTGTCCCAGTGGCCACCCTCAGTTGCTAAGAACTCAATCTCACATAGCATGTGACACCCAGCAATGCAAGATTTTGTTGTTAAAACAACAGGGCCTTCCAAGGTCAGCGAGCACTCAGCACATCTCAGCACCACATAAAGACGAGGACATAGGAGAAGCTGCACTGTAACATCCTGTAACTCAGGTGTGCCCCAAATTTACTGATGAAGGAGATTATGGGGACACAGAGGAAAGTGATCGATGATGTAGTGTGCCTGAGCAGAGTCACATGGAGAGTAAACTTTCTTTCAGGCTTTCGTAGAGAGTCAATGGGTCAAGCAATGGCCGTGATTCACCCACAATGCTGACACTGACAAAGGATCTACAAAGTGTAGTACAGGGTTTCAGGATAAATCCTGAGGGGACTTGACTGACTTTGGCAGATACAGAAGTTACACTTCTTATTGTATATAGGTCTTGCTTTATCTTGGTTTTAACCATCCAGCAGAAAAGTATAAAAATGAGATATAAAAAGTAGAGCCATATTAATGTGCTGTGCTGTAAAAGGCTCAAGTCAACAACTTCTGACATTTCCAGTTCTGTGGATTACCCACTACTATTCTGGACTGCTGGACTATATTGAATTATTATGCTGAATTCATGCACCTACAATATTTAAATGGCAATGGAATACCCATCTCTGACAAAAACTAAGCAAAAAAGGGGATACAAATGGAGGAACATTTTGTATCTGTATAATCTGTATATACAAAATAGGATACATATACAGCTACTTTCTCTTAATTGGATGAGAAGAAAGATTTGTACTAATAGTGTTTGGACAGGATATCATGCCTGCACCTTGTACTATGAATAATCACTACGATGACAACAATATGTAGTGTAATAATTATTGAAACTGCCCCGCTAATCAGTTTGGAAACTGTCTCACTGCTGTTTGTTTCTCCATAAAATTAATAATAAAAAAGGAACTACAGGAAATATCTGAGAGATCTTAAGAAAGGCATAAGATCTAGCACAAATGTGAGATCAACAAAGCCATGAGCTTTGGAGCACCTGATAAAATAGAAGAGGAGGCCCACAAGGAAGAGAATGTGACCCACAAACTAGCTCTCCGGGGCCCAGGGCTCGCATCCTCTCTCCCAGTGCCATTTGCACTGTCTCTCACCTCACCTGTCTCAGGCTCCAGGTGCAGCGCAGGAGACTTAATCACAGACTCTCAAAGCCACCCCTAAGGGTAAGGGAGTCGGGGAAAGCTGCCCGGGTTCTGTAGCAGGAGGAAGAGCTCTAAGGAGTGATGCACCCAGGGAGCAAGAGGTTGGACAGTGCCAAGGAGGAGGCTGCTGCTTTTCACCTGGAAGCTCTCTGGGTCTTCCCAGGCAAGCGGATTCCTAGGGAAGGCGACAAGCTCGCTGCTGTCTGCACATGGGGCAGAGCCAGCTGTGAGCTCCACAGCAAAGGCTTGGACCCTGTCAGCCTCCTGGACCCTCCGTTCCTCCTGTGCCTGCAGGACCTAAAGCCCTGGGAGGTTAAGTTCTGTTTTGCAGGCGAGGATTAAACTCAGGTCCTCCTTCATGCTAGGCCAACGCTGTGCCCCTGGGCCACAATCCCTGCCTGAGGCCCTGAATTTTCACTGGGCACCTGGCAGCCCATATTAAAGACAGTGCTGATAGCTGTGAGGCCTTGAGCAGAGGATGTTATTTTAGTGCCTCAATGTCTGTCTTTTAAAAAAAATGAGACTAATAATACATTGTACATTGCAAATAAATTATTTACAAACTTAAATGAATATAACAATAAAAATTATCCAAAATAGAAATGAAGAAGAATTTACAGATCAGTCATATAACAGTTCACTTTGTGCCAAAATCAAGAAACTTATATTCATATAATTAGAATTCTCAAAATAAAAAGGGATAGGCAATAAACATTTAAATATTTAAAATTTCTGAATTTAGTTAAACATATAACACCACATTTCCAAGAGAAATGAACCTTTAGCACAAGAAATTTGAATAAAATTATACCAAGATACACAAAAATGAAATTGTCCAAAACTTATTGTAAAGAAAAAAATCATTAAATCATAAACATAAAAAATATTAGCTATGGGCTATCAAAATTAAATAGCATCTTATTCCACATTAGAAAGAAAAAAGGACAGTGTTTAAGAAACTAGACAAATTAATTTAAAGGACTGAAAGAAAAAAAAAATCTGTCCTCTTTGAATTTTATACTTAGCAAACATACCTTTGAAAACTAAAAGTAAATTATTTTCCAGTTATAAAAACTCAGAATATTTTAGTACCTCCAGATATAGGAAATAACAAAGAGCATAATTCAGAAGGCAAGAGAAGTAGTTGCTGTGTGGTCCTCGATAAAGAATAGAGCTCTGAAAATGATAGTTATGCAGGACTATGTAAAATATATTAGATGAATTTATTTAAAAGGTCATTAGAAAAAATAAAAGGTCATTAGAGATTTTTACAAAACAGTATCAATCTTATGTCGGGTTATACACATAATTGTGTATGTGTGTGTGTGTGTGTGTGTGTGTGTAAAAGACAAGAAAGAAGTAATACTAGAAGAAAACATCATACCATGTCTTTTAAGTAGATTGTAAATCAAAGATACAGCATAAATCTTAAAACAAAAATTAAAATGAAGCAATATTCAGAAAATTAAATATTAATTAATTGAAAATTAAATATTTCAGACAGCGACCATTGAAGAAGAGTAGCCATGGCCCTCCGCTACCCCATGGCCGTGGGCCTCAATAAGGGCCACAAGGTGACTAAGAATGTGAGCAAACCGAGGCACAGCCGCCGTCGCGGACGTCTCACCAAACACACCAAGTTTGTGCGGGACATGATCCGGGAGGTGTGTGGCTTCGTCCCCTATGAGCACCGCGCCATGGAGCTGCTCAAGGTCTCCAAGGACAAGCGTGCCCTCAAGTTCATCAAGAAAAGGGTGGGGACGCACATCCACACCAAGAGGAAGCGTGAGGAGCTGAGCAACGTGCTGGCCGCCATGAGGAAGGCAGCTGCCAAGAAGGACTGAGCCCCTCTGGAATAAAGCTTTGCAGAAAAAAAAAAAAAAAAAGAAAATTAAATATTTCAAAACAATTGAACTAAGGAAAAGTTTTCATGATAGTAAAGAAGTACTAAGAATAAAACATAAGGTAAATACTGGAATGACTAACAGTTTGGAGACAGGATATCGCACAAAGTTCTAGTGCGCTGTGGACTTGGACGGAGTCCATGACACCGGTGGCCAGGTGTCACTTGTGGGACTGAGCTACTGCTATTTCCTTGAACTCCACCCTGTAGACACAGATAGAATCATGACCCATAGAGTGCAGGAGAAGTATGCTGATGGAAATATTTTGCTGCTATATACAAAAAAATAACTGAAAAACTGCTTTTGTATACCTCTTATTCTCCTGTGTTTAACTGTTTGCCCTATTTGGTGGGTTCTTTCCATTCTCATTCATGAAGTTATAGTCATTTTGCTCCCTGCCTAAAACACCTTTTAGTAGTTTGTGCAGGCTTGGCTTTGTCGTCATGAAATGCTTTAGTTGTCCTTCGTCATGGAAGTATTTTACTTCTCCGTTACACTTGACAGAGAGTTTTGCAGGGTATGTCCGTTTGGGTTGGAATTTGTTTTCTTCCAAGACTTGAAGTACTTTGCTCCATGCTCTTCTTGACTGGATGGCTTGTGAAGAGAAATCTGCTTCATTCCGATGGGATTTTCCTTTAAATGTGATCTGAGTGAGTAGCTGACCAGTGTCCTGGAGCAGGTAGCCCAGGAGTGACATGTCGGGAACAGAGGCAGGTACAGGAGTGCTGAGTGTGGCAGGCCCCCAGCTTGTGGAGACCGGCACCCATGTGGGGGCAGCCTGCCCTGAGAGCCTGCTGCTGCTACCTGGGGTTAGGCAGCTCCCCAGGATCCCCCTCAGTCCCCGGTGCCCGGTGTCCACGGAGCACACCAACAACCGCATTGAGAAAATCAACATCGTGGAAGCCGACACCATGATCATGGGGAGCGTGAAGACAGAGGTGCCTGAGGGCCATGTGTTGAGGCTGGCAGGACCCAAGCTGGAGGCAGAGCTGGAGGTGGACCAAGCCCCCCTACCACCCCGAGCAGGAGAGCAGGAGACAGAGCCACCCCTGGGCAGCTGTGGAGACCTCACGCTCTTGGTGGAGGACCCCTGGCCCTCGGGGAAGTGAGACTCGGTCTGGGCCAGGCGGGGAAGGTGACCAGGCTGGTAGCAAGGATGCTAAGCTGGTGGACAGAGACTCGGATTGAGGACCTGGCATCCCACAGGACACTGGGATGGCACCCTGCCACTGTGGCTGCTGAGTGTGCCGACCCCCGACCTGACCCAGACACTCACTGCTGGGGCCAGTGCCCATCAGAAGAGGGGACACAAGGCTGGTCTCATGCACCCCTGTGCCCTCTGTCCCTGGGCCTCAGCAGTATGCCCATTGGGCCTTGTTGGCACGCTGCCAGCCCCAGTTATAGTGAAGCTGGCTCCAGTGGGCCCCACGCCAGCACTTGTGGTTTTCTCCTGAGTCAGAAAGGAAGTCAAGGGATGGTGTGGTGACGGCAGAGCCAATACCATCTGTGCTGCACCTGTCACATTATTCTCCATGTTGGGCCTGCTTGGGCTCAGTGGGACCTATGTGCACCTGTTCCACTGCCCCAGGTGGGCCCAGGACCCTTGCGGGTATCTCAGAATGTCTCAGCAGTCCCCAAGACAGGAGCATTTGGAGACCCAGGTGCCTGGAGGCCTTCAGCAGCTACAGTGCCAGGCCCCAGCTAGAAATCCAGCCCCAGCTAGAGACCCATCCCCGGATGGAAACCCTGTCTAGCCTGTTGCTGTGGAGAATGGCCTACTTCCTTCTGGTGAAGAGCTGGAACAGCGACCATCATGGAGTCCCCTACTGCTCTGTGGCCCTCCTGCTCAGTCCTGGGAATGAAGGGCATCTGTCCTATACCTTCCACGCTTGTGACACTCCTCACCCAGCCCTGCCATCTGACCCACACTACTGTGGCAAGTGTGGGCACTGGAAAGACCCTGGTCTCCCTTGACCCCCAGCCTCACTCTGCACCCAAGGGAGAGAGCGTTTGGTGGTTGCGGCTGGATTTCAGGTGCCCCGTGGTACACCTGAAGGGGTGGAGCCACTGCGACTCGCAGCCTACGCCTGCTGTCTGGGCCTTTGACAAACAAGTGTTGATGACACATCTGTGGGTCAGCCGCCACGGGGACTCCTGGACTTACCTGTAGGCCAGTGGGCTGTGTTTACTCACCAGCAATTGCTCTCTGAAGGAAGCTGAGGCTGCTCCAGGAGTCAGAAGGTACTCCGTGAAACCACGCGACTGGACCACTGAGAGAGGTGGTCACACACCAGGACCTGGACACTGGCCAGGAGCGCCTTGAGTGTTTGCCATTGTCTGTGACAGGGTGGAACGGGTACACCCAGCACACTCCAGAGCCGTACCCAGGAGGAGCTCGTGGGCGCCACAGGGCATGCCGGGAACCTTGGACAAATCACACAGTCCCTCACCTCATCTCTTTGCAATTATTTTTTCCCCCTTTGTAGTTTTTAACCTTCTGAAGTCCATATAATTTGAAATTCATACGATTCTTTAAAAATGATCATTTGTAAGGCAAAAACAAAAGGTGATCTGTATCTTTTTTTTTTTTTTAGCAGCTTTTAATATACTGTTCCTGTGCTGAATTTCTGTGATCTTGATTATTATATGTCTGGGTGTGGTTTTAATTGGGTTGATGGTATTTGGAGTTCTATATGCTTCGGTTGCCTGAATTTCAGATTGTTTCCCCATATTTGGGGAGTTTTCTGCTATTACTTCTGCCCATATTCTTTTCATATCACTTGTGTTGACTCCTTCCTTCTCATTGCTGCCTGTTAGTCTTACATTGTTCATCTTTACATCATCCTAGTTGTTTTTAAGAGATCTTTTCTTACTTTTTCCCTAGCTGCAATGGTGTCTTTAAGGTCTGAAAGTCTATTTTCACTTCTATTCAAAAGGTTTTGCCAGCTTGTGATTGAGGTCTTAATTTCCTGTATTATCACTTTGCATCTGCTTCATGCATTCTATTTCTTTCATATATTGCTTATTCAGGGGTTCCATCATTTTTCTGTTCTCTATTTTTTATCAGTGTCCTCTTTAGAAATATTTAGTACTTCTTTCACTATAGTTATAATTTCTTTTTTGCTTCAAAAATTATTTCTGATCTGATTTCCTCTGTACCTTTCTGCAGTAGTTTCTTTACTCCACATGCTATTATTTCAGAGATTTCATGGGTGTTATTTCTAATTTCCCCTATGCTAGTGGCTCCTGCATTTGCTCTAGGTGGGCTTGGGGCCTGAGAATGCATTTTGCTCCTTCTCGTTGTCATCTTTATGTAGCACTGTCTTCTGACCTTTGGTACAGAGCTTAGATAGAGTTATTACCTTGTACCAGGTGAGGATCTATCAAGTTCAAACTTGTCCGGGTGGGTGTGGCTTAGGTCTGGCTGCTGCGTTCCACTTCTTTCCACTGCAGCCCTTGGAGTTGAACCCTCTGCACCACTCTGGAAAGCGATTCTGCTTCTGGATCAGCTGGGTGCCTCTTGCCTCTAGCCTCTTTGCAGGGAGTTCTGCTACAGGGTTCCATACTGGGTCTATATGCTGAGCCTGGACTCTGGGTCGAATGAGGATCCAGCAGGCCCCAAGCAGTCCCACTCACACACTGGTCCTAGGTCATATGTGCCTCAATTTCTCTGCTCCTATATAAAACTGTGGAAACTGCAACACCCTGGCAGGGCAGTAAGAGGATCAACGGCTATTAGAATGGGACCTGCTACAGAGCATGTAATCAATGATATGCACTTTGAACTTCTGGTCTTAGGGTAAAATAGGGGCAGCTGCTGGTGAGTGCTGTGGATTTCCTGTGTAGAGAAGGAAAGAAGGAGCTGGGGAGATGGCTCAGTGGAATAAGCACTTCCCTGGCAAGCACAGGGGCCTGAGTTCAATCCCTGATTGTGCAAAAAAAAGAGAGAGAGAGAAGGAAAGAAACCTCAAGATTGGGGCTGTTGGGGCTGGGAAGATGGCTCAGTGGAATAAGCACTTCCTTAGCAAACGCAAGGGCCTGAGTTCAATCCCCGGTTCCGCAAAAAAAAAAAAAAAAGATGAAGCTCGGGGCTGTCACTGAGGCACTGTTTCCAGTCCCATCCTGTTCTAGGGAGCCTCAGGGAACAGCAGATGGGACCTCTTTCCAGAATCAACCCATAGTGAGAGACCTACGCCTCTGAGGGTTACAGCCTGAGGAACCCATTATAAGCTGAAATGTAATCAAAATGGAAAATGTAATGAACGCACCTGGCCTGCTGAGCACGCAGCAGGGCTCTGTGGTTTCCTGAGATTGCAGTGGGCTGGGAGCTGCAGCTGCCTGCACTGACCAGTCGGACCCTGGGGGCAAAGCGAGCAACATTTTGGCTTACTACCATTAGGTGAAAACTAATGCCATTCTTTTTATTTTTATTTTTTACTTAGATGAGAATTATAAAAAGTAGAACGGAAGCATCATAAGAATTAACCCCGAACATGCCATTAATTCATGAAGTTAGCACTGGCAGATGCCAGGGCCAGAGGAAAGGGGGGTGGTGTTTGATGGATATCAAAACCCATTTGGGGAAGATGAAAACGTCCTGCGCTGGATGTGGCTGTGTTGGGATAGCCGTGTAAATGCACACAGTACCCTTGAATTGTTCCCTGAGGTTGGTCTAAATGATGAATTTTGCACCATATGTGTTACCTCAGCTAACACCAGGTGATACGCCGGCCTGGACAGAGCCACCTCTGTCCCTGGAGCTTGCTGGCCCCAGGCTTCATGGAGAGAAATCAGCAGTGCTAGGCCTCAGAGCACAGCAAGCTTCCTGTGCTTGCAACAGTGTGAGCGGACACCAGGGGGCGATATTATACCATTATGTATTTCTCTGAACTGCGCTCTTTATGCTTCTTTCTGCATTAAGACACCCATCTTCCCCCAAGGGCCAATTGAACCTTCCTTGTATGTTTCCTTGATTAAAAAAGCTCACACAATGGTTTTCACTTTTAACTATACTGTGTGTGTGTGTGTGTGTGTGTCTGTGTGTGTGTGTGTGTGTGTGTGTGTGTGTGTGTGTGTGTGTGTCTGTGTGTGTGTACATACTATGGATGTGTGACTGCCCTGCATGGAGAACAGCCGCTACACTTCCTGGCATGCCCAGAGTTAGGCCACCAGCTGCACAAAGTACCCACGAAGGACCTTACCAGTCAGACCAGAGATTCCTCTTTGAAATGGCAGCAGATGGAGTTTTGTGCTCACCCAAAGAGGGTGGTGGAGAAGTGGGGAGCAATGGAAGAAACAGCTTGCTCTGAGTGGGTGAAGGGTGCTGCCTCAGGGCCAGCTCATGGGTCAGGGCCTTATCCTCCAGGCCCCATCAGGAAGGCTTTTACCCTGGTGTTGCCTGTTTACTCAGGTATTATGGTTGATATACTGTGTCCACCTGACAAGTTTAAAGGTTGAATTAAGTGACTCAGTAAGGGGCCAGGGTCCTTACTTTGTAAATATCCTGAGCCTATGCAAAAGGAAAGCACAGAGAAGGTGTGGGCAGGTAGCCTGGATGCAATGTAAGAGAGGAAAAGAGTTTCCCCCCCCCACACACACACACACCTTCTGCTCTTCTTGTTTTGCTATCTTCTGCAAGCTTGGGCTGCTGCCCCTGTGCCATGTGGCCCCTTACCTTGGGGCCGGCTGATTATGGACTGAAATTTCCACAAACTATGAGCTAAATAAATCTTTCCTTCCTTAATTTTAGGTGTCAGGTATTTTGTCTCAACAACAAGAGAAAGACTTTTCAGCAGAGGGAACTGTTGGGTGTTTGTTTGTTTGTTTGTTTTGTTTTGTTTTTTGTCCAAACTGGGGATTGAACTCAGGTTCTTGCACTTGCCAGGGAAGGGCTTATTCCAGCTGTCTCCCCGGCCCCTACAGGGAAATTTTGAAGGCAGAGAGTTCTGTTCTGTTGTCCACCCGGAAAGTCACAGGTTTGTTCCCAACTTTTATAATAACCATGAGTTCTTTGTACAGGGTTAATTCAACATTTTAGGCTACAAATGTAAATCTTGAGCTTTCTGTTGTAAATGTACACTCACACACTGTCCTAGGTTGTTTCTTGCTGTTTGCTAAGACAAAACTCCTTCCTCACTAATTCCTGTACACAAGTTAGCTTACAGATGACTTTAAACAGAAACTAAATGGCTCTAACTTCTTGTAATCTCTGGCTATGCAAGGCTGCAGGCAGATTCTCAGGTGCAAGATAACCAGAAACTAAAAAAAAAGCCCTTTGAGTAGTGACCACCCTGACTCTGAAAGCATTGTTTTGTGTCAGACAATGAATTTGTTTACCAAACTCAATGTGATTTCATGTTTTAAAAACCCCCTGCTTCCTGGTCTTCTGGGTGAGAGCTGCTGACCAGGGTCCCTGAGCTCAGTAATAAACTGCTCTCAAAATTCCAATCTAGCCGATCTGTTTCCTGTTCTGAGCGACCCATGACATTCTTGGAGACCAAATTGATAGAGCTGAGTCTGCCCTATCTATTCAGGCCTGACAGGGCAGGGAGAGGGTCAGGTTGAGGTGGGTCTGGATGATCAGGTTTCTTTATCTTGTTAGGTCTGAGAAGCCCACCGCATGAAGAAAGACTCCAAGAGACGTCCTCTCATGTAAAAGCAAGGGGATTTTATTTTCCATGCATGCATGGGGCTCACTGAACAAGCAGGGACCGAGAGCCCCGAGCCCCGAGCTGACTGTGGGTTGGGTTTTAAGCCGGAAGACAAAGGGAGGAGGGGTCTTGTAAGCTCAGTTACAGAAGCGAATGGCATTGGTTAGTTTAGGTTGACCTTTAAAATAATTGGTGGGTTTGAGAATATATGGCTTTTTAGTGAAACTAAGAGGGACAGGCAAAAGGACAACTATGAGTTAACTCTGTGGTTTTGACTGTTTTTAAGACTGGCTGGGTCACAATGGCCTGTCTTAGGAGAGTGTTCCCAGGCTAGAGATTAAATGTTTTTCTAAGCTAGGCCCCAGCTGAGGTTCGTGTGTCCTCTTTGATTTGGGAATATAGGTGATTTAAGCTCTATGGCCATAAGCAGACATAACATCAGGCAGTATCTGTACAAGCTGACATGGTTTGTTGATGCACTAAGGCGGCGCACACAGAACAGGATGGCGGCGCAACCTCATGTATGCTTTTAGAAATTATTTGGGCTTTACAATCTGTGTCTCCATAGGCCTTAGAACTTGTAACCGGAAGTTAGGGTCATCTACCAGACTGATTTGCTTATAGACATCAGATGCTTTTTTTTTTTTATCAGGCTTCTGGGTACAAGTGCCTTATGGGCCTTTTACTCCTCTTTGATGTCTTTGAGAAGCGCTTGACTGATTTTAGGTTTCTTGGGAGAGCAACGTTTGGGAAAGGCCATGACAACTCTTTCGTCAGGGCTGACAGTCCAATTTTTCTCCGTCAAAATGTGGACCCAGAAGGAGTTGTTGACAGTCATTTCAAGCGTGTGCTAGATGATGCCATCTGACCAGGACAGGAAGTAGAAGGCTGTGGAGCAGGGGACTTCATGGCTGAATGCAGGCCATGGCTGGCTGGGAGCAGGGAGTCCGGAGGAGGAGAGTGAAGCGGCGGCTGATAAGGGTCCCAAGGCAGACTACTCAGGAAGAGTGCACCTCTTTTCTTCCTTTTTTTTGTTTTGAGAGGCAGGGAGCATTTTGGTTTCATTTTTAACTCTGTAATCTCAGAAAAGCCCTTTTTCCTACAGTCAGGGACTGTGGATTTTGACTAATTAATCCCTGTGTCTGACTTTCCTACATGTGTGTTGTGCATCCTTGAACAGTGGCACAACAGATGAAAGGCGGTGCCCCCCAGAGAGAGAGACCATTCAGACGGCTGGCTGGGGGTGCCCCTCACCAGGCCTGAGGGGTCACCTAGCTAAGAGGGGTGCTGGGCCTCGTTTTACCGTATGTCGATCACCACAGAACAGTGGGTGGAGCCCAACCAACCGCCATGACCAGGGCTTTCCAGTCTTGGTGCACACATGGGGCAGCCTATTGCTCGTGCTGTCTGGGCCCCTCACACATTCATTCAACAGGCACTCAGGGGTTAAACATTCCAGCCCCTTCCCTCAAGGGCGGTCTTGACCAACGAATGAGTTGATCAGACTCCTCTTCTGCTTGAGCTGAGCAGGGCTGACAGACTAACCAGGGTAACCCAAGGGTCTTATTGGAATCAGACAGGTAGACAGACAGACAGACTGATGGACAAACAGATTGTGTCCTCCTCTCTTTGGGGTCTGATGTGAGCTGCTCAGATGGGTAGCCGGGATTCCTCCTCTAGACCTCTGAGGAGATTGGAGAAATCTCAAGGGCGCACCTTCCCACTGGGACCTGGAGAGGTCCTTGCTGCATCTGCAAAGGCCACAACCAGTGACCAAAGAAGCCAGCGCAGTCCGTTTTCCCTGTCAGTGCACCAGATGTAACGGCAAACAGAAACACTGAAATGACACCCAGCATTTGGTGGAAGATTTGTTTACACTGACAGACACTGATCAGAATCATTCCAAAATATCAGGCCTCAAAGGCTCAGGGAAGAAAGTCTTTATGGGATTGCAAACGGGGAAGTACAGAGGTAGAGCATTTGGCTGTCCTTGATTTTTTTTCTAACAATATACATCATAGTAACGGGAGACAGAAAGAATCAGAACTGCAACAGGAACTATTACCTGGGCAAGTAAGACACGGAAGTATGGGAGGAGGGATTTTTCTGTTACACGTCAACAGCAGAAGTTGATTTCTCACCGACTGGGGGCTGGGAAGTGCAATCCCAAGGCACCAGCGCCAGGCCAGACCCTTCCTGCTGCATCAGCCCTAAGGACAGTGCCAGGTGGAAGAGCAGAGAAGACCCCAAGCGGCAGCATAGGTCCACCTGGAGCCCTGGTGCTCTTTGGTCATCCAAATTAATCCTTTCATGAAACACCAGGCTTTGTGGCCTCCATGCCTCCAATCGGGCCACACTAGCCCTGGTGTACTGAGACCCAAGTTTGCAACATCTGCTCTTTCAGACACTACAGCATTTCCCAGCTCCCAGCCGCTCCTCACCACCCAGAGCAGGGAGCTGGCTGACCTCCCGTAACCTTATTGTCCTGCTGCCTGCATCACCAACAGCCTATCCTGTTCTTTCTGTGAAAGCCAAGGATTCCCCTTACATTTTTGTCAAAGCCAGTTAAAGTCAGTTTATCTCTACTATTCTGTCCTATCTCCTTCTTGGAGTGCTGGGTCCATGTTGTCTCTCCCCACCGTGAAGCCTGAGGAAAAGGAAAGGAAGAGATAAGTTCATAGAGGGGGAAGTGGAGGTTTTTGGAACACACTTTATGCCAGAATAAAAATCTCCAGCTCATGGTTTGCCTTGAAAAGCTGTTCTTCCTATGTGATCATGTTTTTGAATGAGGACTAGAAATTTTAAAGGGAAGACATACTTTGTGCAGAGCCACAGTTTTCCCAAGTCAGCCAGGCTGGCACACACATGCTGTGTGACCTTGGCCATGTGCCTTGCGGTCTCTGGGCCTCATTTTTCTGTGTGTACGGGATGGAAGCAGCCTCCACAATTCTTCTGCTGCCCAGCCTGAGGTTTCCTGGTCCCCAGGATGGAGCCAGCTTAGGGGGCAGTGCGGTCTACAAACTCACTGCCACGTCACTTTTTATATTTACCAACCAAACAGGACTCTGTCTGTGGGCAAGATCACTGCCCTGGGGGTACCTGTTCCCCCCCCCCCCGCAGCCCTCACCCCAGCATCTACCTACCTGTCTCTCTCTGCAGATCTACTTCCTTCCTCAGGCCCCTCCTTGTTGAACAGATGCCAAACTTCTTGGTTTCGTTTCCTGGAGAAGTCTGGCTCTGCCCAGACAGCTCAGCTGAATGAAAGGCAGTGGTCACAGGGGTCGTGGCAAGATGGCTTTTCCTGGCTTCCAACCACCCTACGTGAGCCCGGTGAGTTCAGAGCTGGCCTGAGCTGATCTGGCAAGGAAACGACTGGGTAGTAGGGGCTGGGGTCCTTGGGAGGGGGACCCGCAGAGGGCAGAAATGCTGGCTCACCCTGACCTAACTCCTATTCCGTGGTAATGGCACCCCCGGAAAGCTTCTGGGTAGAGGGACAGTCAGCACGGCGATTTCCATGTTTGACACTTGCTAACTGTTCCGACTCTGGGTACCTGCTCCTGCCTCGCGGGTGTGTGGCAGACAGGCCTGCTACCACGGAGAAGGGTGGCAGTTGGCATGAAAAGGGCATGAGCAAGCAGTCCTTTGGGAAGAAAGCAACACACACACATAGCACCTTTGGCCTCTTCTCTGGAGATGGCCTCTGGGCTCTGCCATTGGCTTGCTGAGTGATTGCAGGCAAGGTACTTTACCCTGTCTGGGCCTCAGTTTCCACATCTATAAGATGGGTGTAATGCTCGAGCCTACCCCTGAGGCAGGGTTAGAGAGCATGTGAGGTGGCTTGAAAGGCAACTGGCACACTGCTGGGGCTCCAGGATTAGAGAGCATGATGAGGAGCTGGAGGGCAGCAAGGAAGGCCTCTGAGGAGGCATCTGTACCCTGAAGGGTGAGTTGGGGTTCACCAGGCAAAGGTGCACCCTGCCTGTCCACGGAGGGACTGTCTCCAAGGGAGGCTGGGAGCAGGGCTGTCCCTGTAGGTGGTGGTGTAAAAGCCTCGCTGGGTGCCCCACTGGTCTCCGGCAGCCAGGGCCACACTTTCTCCCAGATGTCACCTGTGCCAGAGGTCATGTGACCCCAGCAGTGCTGAGGAAGTACACCTGCAAAGAGACCCCCGGCTTAGGCACTGGCTAAGGAATAAGGATGGCACCTGGGCAGGCCAGGAATAAGGATGTCCTGTGTTATACCATGAGGCAGCCTGTGTGGGATCAAAAGCATCAGTTTGGGGGTTCGGATCTCATCTCTGTCACCGAGCAGCTGTGTGGCACTGGCAGAGTTATGAGCCTTCCTGCACTTGTTTCCCCATCTGAAAAAAAAAATGGCAGTGACAACAGCAAGAGTTGTTATGAGGATTAAGGAGATAACGCAGACACAAAAGGTTGCTTTCCAACAAGGCCTTAGAACTCGCAGGGCAGCAGCCCCTTTGGCTAAAGGCCGCGCACTGTGGGCAGCCTCGGCTACCAGGGTGAGGTCCCCACTGCCAGTGCCTAGAAGAGGTGCCCTCCAGTGACACCGGGCCACCAGAAGGTTGTAGTACTCTGGCCTGAGGGTCAGCTTTGCTTAACTGACCTCCAGATAGGGAGAATAACATCCCAGCCTTCACGCATGACCAGGACCAGGTGAGGGATTGGTTTGCGCTGATGCAAACAGCAGTAGTACGGAGGCTGAGCTCCAGGCAGGGGCTGTCCATGAACACTGGGGGGTGGACAACGCTGTCTCACTGACCGGAGGAGACTCTGGGATTTGCCCAGTATCAGAACTGCTTAGTGCAGGGAGCTGTCACAGGAGCCAATTTCTGTGGGACCATAAATCCACCTCCCAATCCAACAGCAGCCTTTCAACCAGGCTTAAAACAGTAAGTCTATTATCCTGCAGTTCTGAAGGTCAGACGTCTCACAAGGCTGGGTTGAAAGGCTGAGGTGTAGCTCAATAGTAAAGCAAGTGCCTGGAAGTCCCTGGGCTTGATGCCTCACACGATAAGAAGATTAAAGGTGTCACCAAGTTGGCTTCCATCCAGAGCCTTCGGGGAAAGCCCCTTTCTTTGCCTTTCCACCTTCTTGAGGCTCCTGTGTGCCATGGCTTTTGTGGCCCTCCTCTGCCCTAAAGCCAGCAGCTTTTTCAGGCTGGGTGATAGCTCGTGGTAGAATGCCTACTCGCCATGAGCCAACAGGCCCAGGACGCGATCCTCAACACCACAGAAAATAACAACAAGAAATTTAAAACTAGCAGCTTTTAACTCCGGCTTGTCACACCTCTTTCTTGTGACCCTGACCTTCTCCCCTCCCTCTTACAGCAGCCATTGTGATTACCCAGGATTCACCTGGACCTCAGTGGGGGGGGGGTGACCTGGGCCCATCTGGCCAGCTCTAGATCCTTAATCGCACCTGCGAAGTCCCTCCGGCCACTTACATATGACACACTCACAGGTTCCAGGGTTAGAATGGACTTTATCCCTGTGCATGCGGGTGAGGAATCACTGAGCCTCCAGCCCAGTCTTTGCAGTCCACCAGTGTTTTCAGGTGCTGGTTAATTATTCTACAGTTTATCAGTAAGTGTGCAAATGCATGTGTGCTTCCCCCTCTGCCCACTTCTTATACAAATGGTGCCGGACCTTATCGGTGCTCTGTGTGCCTATTCCCTCACTTTCTCTTTCTCTGGGCTGAGCATGCAACCCAGGATTTTACACACATGAGGCAAGCGCTGTCCCACTGCGCTCCAATCCAGCCCAGTCCCTCTTCCTTGAAGGCTACACTGACTGTGTTGCATAAAAACAGAATAAGTTACCATTTCACCTTTTTTTTTTTTTTTCAGAACCAGGGATTGAACTCAGGTCCTTGTGCTTGCCAGGCAAGCACTTATTCTACTGAGCCATCTCCCCGTCCCTTTCACCTTTTTCTTACTGGTAAACAGTCAGGCTTTTTTTTCTTTATGACCGGAGATTAACCTATAAGGTCCCATCCCCCTGATCTGCCCTCAGCCAATTCCCAGGTTTCTTGAGCACTGCCGCCTCTGAGCTGAGGACACTAACCCTTCATGCTCTGCTCTCTGTTCCTCATACCTCAGTGTGTGTATACATCAGCAATGGGTGCAGCTTCCCAGCAGCCTACATATCAGAAGTGTGGTCTCTTGTGATAGTACCCGGGGTTCTGACAAGAATCTCATAATTTCCCGCCCTTCTCTGGTGTGCCGCCTGCCTCGCTCCCACAGCCATTTCGTCATTTATTACTTCTTTGTGCAGTACTGGAGGCTGAGCATATGCCAGGCAAGTGCTCTGGCATGGAGCTCCATCTCCAGACCAGCATTTAATTTGGGTAGGGAATTACCCAAAGAAAAGTATGGGGCTGGGGAAATAGCTCGGCAGTGTAAGCGCCGGTCCAGCAAGTGCAAGGACTCGGGCTTGATCCTTAGTACTGCCTGTCATGCTGGCCCCAGAACCCAGAGGCACCAGGCCGAGCCAAAACCAGGTGTGGTAGCACTTGCCTGTAATCCCAGAACTGGGGAGGCTGAGACAGGAGGATCAGGGAGTCTGAGCTGCATGGCAAAATCCTACATGAAATAAATAAAATATTAAAAGAAAAAAAAAAAAAAAGAACAAAAAAATAAAGTGTGAAAATTGGCTAGGAGACAGAATTATACTTTAAAACTAATTGCAGAGCCACCCTGTTTAAAAGGCATTGCAGGCACTAAGCTTTGAGATTCAGGCAGTGACCAATTTGAGCATTTTGCTTACAGAGAACAAAGCCAGGTGGGAATATGAGTAGCTAAGAGGGACCTATTGTGTACCAGTCTCTTCCATAGACTTTTTTCTTTTTTTATTCTTATATTTTATTTATTTATTTGGCACAGGGTCTCACTACGCAGCTCAGACTCATAGTGATCCCCTGTCTCAGCCTCCCCAGCACTGGGGTCACAAATGTGAGCCTCTGTGCCCAGTCTCCCTGAGGAGCACAGCACGCCCGGGCTTCCAGGCCAGCGCGGCATGGGTTACTGGGGAACAAACCCAGGTCCTTGTGCTTGCCACGAAGGTGCTTAGACCACTGACCTGTCTCCCTAACCCCTCCATAGACTTTTTGTCATGATTTAACAAGAAGGTTATCCTGACTTTAGAGATGGGAAAACTGGAGCAAAGACAGATTACAAAAGCTTGCCAGGGCCACACGGGTAATGGACAGCAGAGGTGAGATTCAAACTCAGAGTCAGTCTGACCATGAGATAGTGCACCCCTAGTACAACCCATATGGTGCTCTATCAAGGAGCTCAGAAAGGCACCTGTGAGAGGGGCTGCCGTTGGCGTCTAGGGGGGAGCGATGCCGCTTGTGAGGGGGCCTGAGGGAAGGACTGGAGGGGAGCCCAGGGGCAGGAATGGGCGAGCGCCAACTAAAGGCTGTTCCCACATCTTCTCCCCAAAGGCCGTCCCTTTTTCTGGAGTGATCCAAGGAGGCCTCCAGGAGGGACTCCAGATCACTGTCCAGGGGACTGTTCTTCACTCCAACACAAACAGGTAAAACAGAGGGCACTGCTGCTTCCCGAGACTCATCCTTCGTGAACGCCAAGCCAAGCCGACTCCTGTCCCCTAGGTGCTCAGTCTAAGGGAGAAATCAGGTGGTTCAGAGGCCCTGCAGTGTGACAGGGCTGAACTTTACATACTATGACAGCTGCCTGGAGAGGAACTGAACTTTGCACACTGTTCCGTAGAGTTGGCTGGCCAGCTAATATTTATTTCTGCGCTGTCATTGTAGTTTGATTCCCCATCCGTTTCCTATGATCTTTAAATTTGTCCTTTTGTAACTGACAGGTGGGGCTGGATTATGACCTCACTGCCTCTAGTGAGCGCTCACAGGACACTGACAGCTGTCTCCCTCATAGGGAAACTTCACAACTTCCCATCTTTGATATTAATTTGTAATTAGCTTCCAAGTCCTCTGCTCTGAGATGCTGGGACTAGCATGTATTTGACCTTTTTTTTTACTTACTTTAAAAAGAAATCTCACTGGAGGGGCAAAATACAGCACGTGCATAAAAGCACATCGGGCCAAGTAGAGGGACAGCAAGAATGCCAGTGAGAAAGCGGCTACCCTACGGGTTTTGTGTAAGGAGGGTGCATGTGCCAGGCCCCCCCGTTCTTTCCTGGCCATGGTCCATGCTACAGAAGATGTCGATTTCCCTCTACCTAGGTTTGCTGTGAACTTCCAAACCGGCTTCAGTGACTATGACATTGTCTTCCACTTCAACCCACGGTTTGAGGATGGGGGGTATGTCGTTTGCAACACGAAGCAGAACGGAAAATGGGGACCAGAGGAGAGGAAGATACAAATGCCTTTCCAGAAGGGGAAGGCCTTTGAACTCTGCTTCCTGGTGCAGAGCTCGGGGTTCAAGGTGAGCACAAGTACCCTCCCGTGACCTCCCCAAGCCACCTGCGGCCCTGTCGGGCTTGGTGTGTTAGGTAAGCACATTCATTGGCATCGGGCCAGGGCAATAGCACTGCGCTGACAGTAAGACTGACGCCTGGCCAGCGTGTCCCCTGGGCAAGTAACCTCTTGGCACACTTGTGCCCGCAGACAGGTGTCCTCCCTGCTGCTTTCGTGGGGTCCATAAGAACTCGATGCATTGTCACGTTGCCTTTGGCCCTTGCATGCTTTTAGGGTGTAGGCTGTTTCCATTCCTGATCCGTAGCCGTCCCTCTGCTGTGGTCTCTCGTAGCTTCTAGTCTCTGGCAAAATTACTCTAGTCCTTTTCCGGGTTTTACTTATAAGATTATAAGCCAACGTAGATTAGCTCGGCAGTGTGTCTCCAGGCTCGGGAGCAGGGTCAGGTGAGCACGGCCACTTCTGGCACTATGTGTATGACATGGCACTTCCCATGCACTCGGTGTGAAACCAAAGGACGTCCCTTCTCGGTTCCCTGTGAGCATTTATCCATATTGAAATACTGTCCGGGTGAGCTACGCTTAGAAAGGCAGACCTACCTAATGAACAAACAACCCTAGGAACTAAGCCAAGAGGTGGGGCCGAGTGGAGATTCACACTGGGCGCCCCCGTCACCCGCTTCTCTCACAGGCCCAGTGCTGGACACGGACAGCAGGCTCAGGTCTTGATATCCAGAAGCAGAGGGCAGGGTGCCCTCCTGCCCTGGCCTGGGCCTCCCGCCCCCACCCCCATACTGCACGGTCCTTTTGCAGGTGATAGTGGATAAGAAAGTCTTCGTGCAGTACCAACACCGAGTGCCCTTCCACCTTGCGGACACCATCTCTGTCGCTGGCCCTCTGCAGCTGTCCTACATCAGCTTCCAGGTCAGACTGGACACCCCGTGCTGTGTTGTCCCAGGGGCCGTGGGTCCAGGGCCCAGCCTGCCTCTGCCTAGGCCCTGCTGTGTGGGCCCAAAGATCGTGGCCCGATCTCCTCCCTTGGGGGCTTTGGGGACAGACTGGTTCCTCTGTCCTTACCGGCCTGCCACTCTGTACCTCCTCCGTCTGTTGCTATCTCTGCCTCGAGCATTTGCTTTGATCTTCTGGCCCCTTGCCCTTACTTTCCCTCACCCTGTATTTCTACCCCGTTAGAAGGTCAAGTGATTCCAGAAAGAATCCAAGCCTGGGAACCAAATGAAATTCTGTTCAAATTCCCACATCTGTCATTCTCACCATCTGTGGGATCTTCAAGGAACAGCTTCATCATCTTTTCCAGCCTTTTCTCTTTTCTCATCCAAAAAATGGGCACAGTCATGGCCACTGGGTTGTGGGATTTCACCACGCAATGTGCCTCAGATGACACAACATGGTCCCTAGGGCCCACCGCAGGGCTTGTTGAACCCTCTCTGTGTTTTACAATTTTTTAGTGTGTTGCCATTGCCCAAAAGGTACACAGATGTCATGAGAGAAGTAAGATGATGGGGACACACGGGCCAGCAGTATGGTTTTAAGCAAACATGAGTGCCTCCTCCCTCCCCTGCAGGAATGGGGTGGGGGGACCCTGCCACCCTGCCTTCACTCACAGGAACACTCAGCGCACGCCCTGCATGCCCCTGCCCAGCGCTGCCCTCTGCTCCTCCGAGGTTCTGCCGCTCCCTGACCTTCGTGCTTTTTAACAGAGCTTCCACGTACCGTCTGCCTTTACCACACCGCTGTTCTCCCAGCCTGCCTACTTCCCACAAAAGCCCAGGGGCCGTAAACCAAAAGTGAGTTGAACACAGGGCCCTGGGAGGCTGAGCATTCAGCAGGGAGGACAGACCCATGCAGGGGTTCCCTGTCTGCACCCGCCAGGCCCCCAGAAGCTGGGTACCTGAGGCTGCCCTGGGCCCCTCCCCATGCCCCATGTTCTTCGCGCATCAGTGTCTCTCCCTCCCCAGAACTGTGGTTCTGGCCTAAGCCTCCGTGACTTCTCATCACGACATCTGCGGTCTGCTTCCTCCTACCCCTACACAGTGGCCTTCCTGCATCAGATCTTCTCTCTGCTTACAAATCTTTAAAGCCCACCCCAGGCCTTGTTGAACCCTCCCTTTGTTTTACAATTTTTAAATGTGCTCATCCCAGCATGATGAGCTGAGGTTGTTCCTAACCTCCTCCCAACTCACTGCCCAGCCTCACTGTTCCCAAACAAACTCACACAGCCTTGCTGCTCACTGCAGGCCCTCTTGGGCCACCATACTTTGCCACCCTTCACCTACCTCACCTCAGTGGACACTCCTCTGGAGAGTGCCCCCGCCCAGGAGATTGCCTCCACCTCAGAAGGCACTTGAGCCCTGTGCTTGGCACACCACAAGGCCTTCCACCCTCAAGAAAAGCTAGTTCTCACCCAGTCAATGGCATAGGGCTCTGGAAGCATGCCTTTGCCTCTGGGGTTGCAGCAAGCAAGATGGGCTGGGTCAGTCCTGGCCTGGCTCCTAACTCTGGGTCGTCCTATGCTTAAGAGGTTCAAAACCAGGGTGCCCTAGGCTCAGGAAGGGTTGCTGAGAGGAGAAAATGGGCAAATGTGTCTGGGAAGCCATTTCTAAGCAGAAGAACCCCCTCTGGAGCCCAGCAGTCCCATGTGGCACTTGTAATGACCTGTGCTGTTGATTTCAGCCTCAGAGCGCCTGGCCTGCCCACCTGGGTCTGGTAAGTCTCTTGCTCTAGTGTCTCCTCTTCCTCATTTCCAATTCTCCTATGAGTTAACATACTCAAGACAGGGCTGTAATCCCTGTCTTACTGGTAAATGGCCCATACATGACCATCCCAGCAGATGATACAAGCTACAGGAAGGCTTGGCCAAGTGCAGGAAGGCAGAAACCTCAGAGCTCCATGGGGGTGGAGCTACAAGGGTCACCCAAGTGCCTGGCCTTGTGACTGTGGGGGATGGGTTGCGGGTGTGTTTGACTGGCCCCAGGGCCCCAGGGAAACAGGAAGTGACCTGTGTTTGGCTAGCCTGCAGCCCCAGGGAAACAGGAAATTACCTGAATGGTGCAAGTTCTTGCCATTCTGCCAAACTTCAAAAATGAGGCTGTGAGGGGAGAAATTTCTCTGAGAAGAAAGGCCGGCCAGAGGCCACAGACACTGCCCTCTTCCTTCCCTGGAACCCTAGGCTTTGCCCCTCCTCCCTCACCCACTTGAGTGGAGAAAACCTCTCTGCCCACCCCTAGCCTTCTCAGTGATTGTAGCTCAAGGTTATCAAACAGTGTGTGCCATGTTGCACTCTCTGGTGGCAGGTCTTCACGCTGCTGAAAGAACTTTTGAAAACCTGGTTTCTTCTTCCAGTTTCAGCCAACCATGCCTGGTGTCCCGGGACTGGTGTTCTCTGTATGTCTGAAAATTCCAGTCTACTCACAGCCTTGTGTCTTCCTTCTTCAACAAGAAGAGAATTCCCTCAAGTCTCAGAGTTAGGAAGAAAGCGGCTTAGGAAGGAAGATAGGGACAGTTGGGGCTGAACCTTCTACTCAGAAGATGAGGGTCTCCTTGGGACAGTAGGAATTCCTTAACAGTCCTCCAAGAAGCAAGTCCCCCGGGGGAGCAGCAGAGAAAATGGTGCAAAGGGGAGTATTGCCAAGAGGGGAGCATAGTGGCCCCAGCTTCCAGATACACGGTTTCTAACCAGGCATCCTGAGCACAAGACCCTGTGGTGTCACTACTGATTCCAAGTGTCCGTTCTCCCCCTCCCCCGCCCCGTTGTCAGTGCATATCAGGTGGGGGGTCTGCAGTGAGCAGGAGCTGGCTGGAAGGGCTGAAGGACAGGTGAGGGGATCTGAGATCACAGGAAGGCCAATGACATTAACACAGGTGAACTGTAGAACCCCAGGGCAGGGCCCTCCCAACCTCAGTCTCATATTGGGGTGCCCCTTCAGAATGTGTGGGTATCCATGTGTGTGCGCTTGCCCACATACATTCCCACTTTTAATTTTGTGGTCTCTCTCTTCCCACAGAATCCTGGGATGGTGTCTACCATGTACTCCAACCAAAACTATGTGAGTGGTGTGCGGACGGCTGCTGGCGATTTCATTGGCTGTGGCAGGGTGGGAGGTACATGGCAGTGGGGGGACCCTCTGACTCGTATTATTAAAAAGAGTCTTTTGTTGGCTGAAAGTTGAAACTATTGGGGTAAATCAGGAGAATGCTGAAAGGAGCTTTCAGCTTTAAAATGGTACCTTGAGTGTGAGCTAATTAGATGGCCTTCACTTGTCACCCCAGAATGCTTTAGTGTCCAGCCAAAGTTCCTTCCTTGACAGTGAAGGCCTCCTGCCTTGGAAACACTGGCAAGTTTTCCCTTGGCATTTAGCGAGCCTTCTGGAAGCCGTACTACTCTCTGACATGGCTTCAGACTCATCTAATGTCCAAGTCCATGATGCTTGTTACAGAATTTCGCCACTGCCGTGGTGCTGTCTGTTGTCACCGACTGACCTGTCCCCATCCTCCCAACAGCCGATGCCTTACTTCACCTCCATCCCAGGCGGGCTGCACCCATCCAGGGTCATCACTGTGTCTGGCATTGTCCTGCCCAGTGCTAAGAGGTAAGACAGGATCTCCAGGAATTTCAGGGAGGACCTCCCTCCCTCTGACTTGAGGGGGGGCCGATGTGCAGAGGAGGGAGGGCGCTGTGCCCATTGGCTCCAGGCAGACTGGAAATGGGGGGAACGGCTGAAGCTGGACCTCAGGGGTCAGAGAGGGTCATGTGATGCACCCATCTCAGGTTCCACATCAATCTGCGCTGTGGGAACAACGTCGCGTTCCACCTGAACCCTCGCCTTGATGAAAACATTGTGGTCCGGAACACCCAGATCCAGGGCTGCTGGGGGTCGGAGGAGCGAGGGCTGCCCGTCAAGATGCCCTTCAGTCGAGGCCAGAGCTTCTTGGTAAGGCGCTGCAGCCTGGAGCCTGGGCAGCCACTGGGTGCAGGGATAGAAGGGGTAAGGTGGTCTGGGGGTACTTTTATGGGCCCGGGCTGATCCCTATTGATGGGAGGGCTGGGCCCCAAGGGTGAGAGAATGTGCTGCAAACTCTTCCTATTTTATGATTACTGCCCTCACTGTGACAAGCATTAGTATCTGCTTTAAATAGACAAGCAAAAATCATCATAAGACAAGTTATTTTCTCAGGGGCACACGGCCCATTTCTGCCAAGTCACACCCAAGAATGAAGTGCCAGTCATTTATTTATTTGCTTGTTCACCCAGCAGTTATTTATCAACTCTTTGGTTGGGTCTATGCCATGCAGGAAGTGCCCTGTCTTAGTTACATTGGTCTCCTTGCTGGGACAAATTACTTGACACCCAAAGTTAAAGGAGGAAAGTCTTATTTAGCTCATGGTTTGTAGAGGATTCAGTCCACAATCGGCTGGCTTCAGGGCAGGGTGGCATGGCAGGAGGGCACCCATTCCTGGTGGCTGAAGATACCAAAAGCAACAAGAGCAGAGTAGAGAGCAAGCCTCTTCCTCCCTTAATTGTATGAGGCCACCCACCCTAGGATGAGAGAAACACTCACCCCCCACCCCAGCCTAGATAATGGACCAGTCACAAGTTAGCCCCCTCCTAAAAGCCTGTCCCTGTGATCATCTTCGGCTTTGGGGGAGATATCCAGACACAAGCCGTAACAGGCCCCAGCTGCAGAGAGGCAGCCAGAAAACAGAGAGAGCAGCCCCCAGGGGCTGGATCTGGGTGGGCAGGAGCAAAGAGACCAAGGCACAGCCCATCAGCAGATCAGGACCCTGCTGAGCGGGAGGTGAACAGGTCCTGGGCGCAGGCACTCTGACTTGAGGGAGGGCGCTGTGCAGAGCTGCTCTGCGTGGTGCGCAGTGATGATGGGAGGTGTGGGTGTCACCAGGAGCAGGCCTTCTCCCCCACGACCACACCTGAGATGGGGCTCACCGAAGACACGTGAAGCCTGGCACTGTGGCACAGGTCTATAACCGAACTCTGAGAGGCTGAGGCAGGAAGAGGACACATCTGAGCCCGACCTAGGCAGTTTAGCAACTTAATGAAACACTGCTCCAAAGTAAAATATAAAAAAAAGAAATGGAGAGGGTTTGGGGATGTCACTAAGTGCACAGGTTCTGGGTTCTATCTCTAGGACCATTGAAAGAAAGAGAAGGAAAGGGAGGGAAGGGAGGAGAGAGGAGAGAAGGGCAGGCAGAGGGGAGGGAAAGGGGCAAGGGATGGAAGAAAAGGAGGGAAGGGAGAGGGAAGAAAGGGAAAGGAAAGGAAAAGAGGGGGAGAGAGGGAAAGAAAGCGCCTAGCTGCCCCCAACCATGGAGCCTGCTGGCCTGGGCACCCACTTAGGCCTAAGATAAGCCCCAAGTTATTGCAATGAGTGTTGCAGGGCTTCACAGCCTATGAAAGGAGCCTGGGTTTTACTACAGTGAGAAGCCTCTGCAGAGTGAGGTTGGAGAGCAGTACATTTGATTTATAGGTAGCTGTGTGACTTTGGATGTGTGACTTAACTGCTCTGTGTCTTCTCATCTACAAATGGGGCTGAGAATCCCGGGATCTCAGAGGGTTGTGGGAATGGGCCGAGGTAGCCTCTGTGCTTGCTAGGACAGGGCCCTGCACCCGAGTGCGACGCAAGTGTGACCATCGCATTCGGACCCTGACTGCCTCCTGGAGAAGGTCCTGTGCTGCAGAGGACTGTCAGGGGCCGGCTGCTGCTGCAGAGCCAAGCAGGGACATGGGGACACAGCGGGCAGGCGCCATCCCTGCTGCCCTGGTGGACTGAGGAGGTCCTTGGTCCCCTGGGAGGTGCTGGGTGGGGGCAGGGAAGGCTGACCAGAGGGGGCTGGGTCCTGAGGTGCCCGGCAGTGACACAGGCGGCAGATGCGGCTGGGAGCAGCACTGAGGGTTGGGCACCAAAGGTCCTGAGGTCCAGGGAGGAGAGCACGAGGTGTTAAGGGAGGAGTGGGTCCTTCAGTGGGGGAGGGGGAAGGGCTGGTTGAGGAGAAGGAGGCGTAAAGGAGGAGGGGGGAAGGAGGAGGGAGGAAGGAGCTCCCTGAAGCAGCTAGAGGCTGAGGACTTTGCACTGAGAGAGCAAACGGCAAGGCCTCTCTGCCCAGGTGGTGATCATATGCGAAGGCCACTGCTACAGGGTGACTGTGGATGGCCAACACCTGCTGGAATACACCCACCGCCTGACAGACCTGAGGGCCATCAATTACCTGGAAGTGTCTGGTGACATCCAGCTGACCTACGTGCAGATCTAGGTGGGCTACACGGGCTGGCAAAGGGTCAGGTGTGCTCTGCAGTCTGCGTCTCCCCTTTCTCCTCATCTCCCTGCTGGGACCCAAATTCCTGAGCCGGATGATCCCAGCAGGCAGCAGCTCAGACTTGCCACTGCAGGGATCCAGCAGCTCCCAGCAGAGAAGAGGGTCCGGAGCCTTCCGAACCCCCAGCCCAATCCCACACTGCGCACGGCTCTCAGCCACTTTCCCATTCTCCCTGCAGCCCCTCTGAGGTCCCTAGTCCTTGTCTGTGCACCCTGCTGCAACTCTGCTCGTGGGGGGGGAGGGTCTGCCCTTGTGACACCCTGCTGGCTCCCACCCACTCAGCGGAACTTTCTCAGCAGGGGCCCTTTCCTTTCCTACCACCCTTAAAATATCTAAGAAATGAAATGCTGCTGGCACACACTCGTGGAATGGCTGCCTTATTGCTAGAGACACTACGGAGTCTCTGGAATTAAGGGTACCTGCTGAGAGGCAGGAGAGGGAGCAGCTCTCTTTGGCCTGGGGGTCTTGACGTCCACAGATCCCTCACAAAGCCCATGGAGAAGGAAGCTGGGGCTCAGATTTCCCAAGGAGGGGTCTCTACTGCATCTTGGTAGCTGGGTCAACCCAGGAAATATCCCCATGTCACTGAGGGGGGAGAAGGTCGGGGTAGTCTGTGGGGCCTCTGCAGAGCCAGGAAGCCAGATGACCTGCGCCAAGTGGACGGGGAGGCAGGTGGGGTCCCTGGCCTGAGAGAAGGGTATGTAGGAGCTAAGGGCCTGCACAAGGGAGCCCAGTCTTGTGTCCACCCGCCAATTCTTTCAGGAACTTGGTCCCTCAGGAGCCAGTGCAGGGCTCAGAGCATGGTTCCCATTGGGCAGTAACATCCTGGGAACACCAGAATATCAGGCCCTGCCTCAGACCCACTAAATGACCCCAGGGCCTGTCTCTCTGTCTCTGTCTCTGTCTCTGCCTCTCTCTCTCTCTCTCTCTCTCTCTCTCTCTCTCTCTCTCTCTCTCTCTCTCTCTCTCTCTCTCTCTCTCTCTCTCTCTCTCTCTC
>PVKA01007443.1:64912-77914 GCA_004027165.1 Ctenomys sociabilis | reverse complement strand
AATAGTGGGAGGAAACTGTGCCAGCAGAATGGTCCGGTGAACAGAACAGAAGCAACGGAGGCAAATGAAAGGAATGAGCCAATTAGAGTAAGCCCCATATTTCATTAGTACCAGAGACAAATGACAAATGCCTTTAGTGGTTTCTGAATATTGGTTCTCCAAAATGTGAAACCTGCAGCTCTGAGCCGCTGGCTGCAGTACAAAAGGCCCAGGAAGTATCCACTGCTCAGTGGGCCCCAGGCAGGTCGATTTCGTGGACAGAGTAACCCTGCCATTGGGCCGGGCTCTCAGTTCTTTTTACTTTCACTTTTGGGAACCACCACTGTCTCAGATTACCACTGTCATCTTGCCCTCTTCTTTTTGTCCCAAGAGAACCTGAGGTTTCCCAGAGAAGCAAATGGCAAATGACCTATAGCCACTCACACCTCTGTAGAATCTCATATTCACAGAGCTTTCAAGGCTGTGTGGATTCAGTGAGTCACCACCATCTTTTTTATTACTGATATGTTTTTCATATTTTAAAAATCTTTTATTGATTTATTTATTTGATGCAGGGTCTCACTATGCAGCTCAGACTCATAGTGATCCTCCTGTTTCAGCCTCCCCAGCCCTGGGATTACAGGCGTGCACCACCAGGCCCAGTTTTGGTGCCAGGCATGGGGCGCATGGTGTTCTAGGGCCAGAACTGTATGCGGCACTGGAAATCGAACCTAGGTCCTTGTGTTTGCCAGACAGGTGCTTAGACATCTGCCAAACTGTGTCCCCAGCCCTTTATTACTGATATTGTCATCTTTCCAACTTTGGAGTTAGGGCTAGATTTCTGGCAAGTTCTATTGTATCTTAGAATCTAGACATTTGTACCAAATTTTCCAAAATTTACAATTTTGAAAAACAGAAACAACTTAAAAAAAGATAGTCATCACTCGTTATCCTACATTTAGTGGTAATTAGTGTTCATTTTAGTGTTGACCTGGTGAATTTTTAAAAACAAAAATGAGGTTACTCATATATGTTTTTGCATTTTAGCCATGGACTTGTTCATGGAGCATAAAGTGAACATCTCTTATTATTAGCTACTCTTGCTGATGTATGACAAAGATCCTCAAACTATGCCCTGGCCTGCAGTCTTCTTACGAGTGAAGTTTAACAGAAAGTATCCGATCATTTGCATATTGTTTCTGGTGCTTAGATACTATGGTGGCTGAGCTGAGTGGGTGTATCAAACTTTAGGTCCTACAGGACCTAAAGTATTTGCTGTCTGGGTGGTTACAGAAAATGCTGGGCATTCCCTTGCCTATAACCTGATTAATAGTAATGACGTATTTTTTGAGTCTTCTTATGTTGTATCTAAGAAGGGGAGGAGAGTTAATCTGAGACATTTGAAATATTTTGGGGGTAAACATGATGATGAAGAGGTTCTCAGATGGTTGAATTTAAAACCCAAGGGTAGACTTGGACCGCTTATGTCTGTTTGGGAGTCATTAGCATTCAGTTGTGGTACAGCCTTTGAGACTACATGAGGTCCTCAGGAAAGTAGTATAGATAGAGGGGAGAGCGTCCAAAGCATTTAGGGATCCAAGTGAAAGCAAGTAGGAAAGAATTATGAAGTGAATTTGGGAAAAGCCGGAAGAGTATGGTGTTAAGTTAGGAAAGAAAAGTATTTCTGAAGAATAGGGTAGATTGTTCTCATGTATGTGAAGGACCAGGTAATTTCTCCACAGAGCCTGGGAAGAAGGTTGTGTGTAACCTTCACAAGCAGTTTCCATATGGTAGGAAGAGACTCAGTCTTTGGGTTGAAGAGAGAGTGGGAAGCCAGGGGATACCACTGATAGTGCTTTTGAGAAGTTTTGTTGTGGCAGCAGCAGAGAACTAAGGTGGCAGTTGGAGAATGTTCTGGCTTGTGTCTAGGTGCCCCCCCCCCCAAAGCCTCATGTAGTCATGGGGCAGCCTCTGGAGTCTATGATTGATTACTGTGGGTGTGGGTGCTTCACCTGCCCTGGGGCAGGTTTTTTGCATTACAATGTAAGGAGGGGAGAGAGGCTAGCTGGCTGCCTGAGCTGTTGCTACTCCCTTTGCTTTCTGCTCTTTGCTGTCTACATGGAAGGCTGCTTTCTGCCATGTACTGCTCTGTCTTGGAGTCAGTTGTGAATGGACAGAAACCTCCAGGAGCTGTGAGCTAAACAGTCTTTCCTTCAGTTTGTCAGGCATTGTCACAGCGATGAGAGAAGAGTAACAGAGAGAAGGGAGTACAGAAGTAAGGGGGGGGGTTATTTGATAACTGGTCTGGCTTTGATTTTGAGTATAGGAGATGCTAGAACCTGGTATGGCGTGGCAATGACTGTTTAGAGGAATAACTACAGAAGAGTTGGGGGCTAATTGCAGGAGGGTAATCTTGGCCAGGCTGGACATCTGCATAGTGTGCCCTTGAGCACCAAGCAGGGACACTTAACTCTTAATAAGAGGAGAGGTGGGGTGTCTGGAAGAGACATTGTTCATTTGGTAAATGTCAGGTGAGAAACTGAGATAAACTGCTTTGCTTTGCCTGTGAAGTCAGAGATGGCCTACAAGGTGTGGGAGAGGGCTATTTAAGGATAGATGCAGAGAGAGAGAGAGAGAGAGACAGACAGACAGACAGACAGACAGACAGACAGACAAAGACAGAGAGACTAAATTTGAAATTATTTTTTAAAAGGATCTAAGACTGCCATTGCAAAGAGCTACAACTTTGACATCTTAAAGCATAGGAAATTATTTTTCCCACCGTGCTGGAAGCCCAAAATCTGAAATCAAGATACTGGAAGGGCAAGACTAACCCTGGAGGCTTTAGGAGAAATCTGCTCCAAGGTTCTCCTCCAATATTGGGTGAGAGCCAGCAATCCTTTGTTTTCCTTGACTTATAAATGTATCACTTTCGTCTCTGCCTCCATCTTCACTTCTGATTCTCTGTGAGTTCTCTTTTCATCTAAAGACACTTGTTGGTGGATTTAGAGGATTGTCAAAGCTAGGATGATTTAAGATCCATAACTTAATTACATCTGCCAAGGCCCTTTCCACACAGATATTCACTTTTTCTGATTCTGAGTCTACCTGTTTTTTGCAGGGGGCACTGTTCAGCTCACTGCAAGGAGTAGGGAAGAAAACCTGCTAAGGGACAGTAGGGTTGCTAGTCAGTGTGGTGATTTGAGGTCTGTTGGCTTTAGTGAGCTTTATGTTTAGTGAAAGTTGAAGTTTTCGCAGATGAGTGTGCAGAGAGAGAAGTGAGGAGAGTGACAAGTCTTTGGATTGGGGTGATTGGAGCAATGGGCTGGTAAACTAGGAGCTGAGAAAAGTGAGAGTAGGCTCAATGGGTGGGGAATAAGGGGATGTGAAAAACTGCTAAGAGTAGGGGTGGAAGAATCAGTAAACAGAGGGACAAATAGAGAATATGCTATTGGAGCCCAGATGTCACATGCATAACCCTTGCTTTTGCTGAGTCCTTTGAAAGGATCCTGAGAGAAGGTGGCTAGGTGAGGTGGAGAGAAAAATATTAGGAGGTGAGACATTTAAGGCTCTAAAAGGCTAGAGTACTATTGGGTGGATGCTGAAGCAATCAGCTGGTTTGGAAAGAGTAGTGTTGCAAAGGGGGAGAAGAAGCAGACATGTTAGTATCCAATGAAGAGAGGGCTACTGACCACAAGTTGCTGGACACCATGGTGGGTGGTAGTATAATCTTTTGGCCACTTGTTCAAAGTAACTGAAATTTGTACAGAAAGGAGCAGGAAAGATTTGGTGACAGTAATGAAGAGTAAGGAGAACAATAGTGAGTTATTCAAAGAAGTTGTCGACCATAGCCATTTACAGCTCAGCTTAATATTATGGCCCTGCGATGTATACTTCATTTTTATACTTTTCTGCTGGATGGTTAAGACCTAGATAGAGCAAGTTTTATATACCAACACATGTACTTTATATTTCCTATGTGGTCAGTGAAGTCCTCTCAGGGTTTATCTTGTAGTCCTGTACATTATTCTGTAGATCCTTTGTCTGTGTCATCCATGTGGATGAGTCACGGCCAGTGCTTGACCAGTTTTCTCTCTGTGAGAGCCTGAGAGAAAGTTTTCTCTCCATGTGACCCTCCCCAGGCACACTATAGAACTTCAGTCTCTTTCCTCAGTGGCTCCATAATCTCCTTGTTCAGAAAATTTGGAGCTCAACTGAGTTTCATGACTCAGTTGCAATACAGGTTCTCCTATGTCTTGAGTCTTCACTGACCTTGAAAGGCTAGGGCCAAAATGTTGGCTGGCCTTGTGGCTCTTCTATTTCTCCAACTCTGATTTGTGAACTTAGGTTGTTAACCATCCAGAAGAAAAGCTGATTAGTATCCTGCAGCATATGCCATTCAAAAAAAAAAGCAGGCTGAGGGCCATTGAGCTTGGCAGGATTGTTCAGGGCTCAAGTGACTTTCCTGCCTGTGCAGCCTCCCAAGCTGGGGCCCTTGCCCAAAGGTTCTCTGTATTCTCTTTATTGGTTTAGCATTAAAAAAATAATTATTGAAACTGTACTATAATTCAGCTTTAAAAATAAGCTAAGTATACAGCTACATTCTCTTAATTCAATGATTAGAGACATCTGCTCTAATGGTGTTTGTAAGTAGAATATCATGTATGCACCTTGTACGACAAAAAACCACTACAAAAACAATATGCAATGTATTAATTATTGAATCTGTCCTGCTAATATGATTTGAAACTGTCTCATTGCTATTTGTTCTTCAATAAAATAAATAAAAAATAAATAAATTCTAACTCAACTGTAGTAAACAATGTAACCTGAGGTCTAGGCACTAATAAAATTTTAAGTGTACAGTTAACACACTTAAAAAAAAAAAAGAAAGAAGAGTAAGGAAAACTCTTTTCTCATTCTTAGACCCTGTGAGCTGTAAACAACTTCTGTTTGAGAGGCTTTATAATTAAACATTTCTTGTTCAGATGGAGCTGGGTCTCAAATTTTGCCCATTATCTCTAGAATAACCACTGATGTTGAAATTTTTTTTTCATATACTTATTTTCTGTTTGTATTTCTTCATCCTAGAAGTTGTGTTCATCTCAGATGACCATGTTTGGATTGGGTTTTTAAATTTTGGAGCTCTGGTTTCTTTGATTTTTTTTTCTTGATAGTCATCTTTTATCTGAGGAACAGCCAGAATACATCGTTTCCCAGCTATGGGTTGTCTCTTTACTTTGCTGATAGTTGCCTGTTACAAAAATGTGAAGAAATTTTCCTCTAAATCTTTAGTTACTTACTTTGGGTAAATTTGTTTAGAATGTATGATTGTTGATTTTAAAAAAACCGGACATGCATGATTTTTTTTTTTTTTTAATTAGATCTTTGGTTACTATTGCCAAGGTACTCACTGAGAAGATTTAAAAAAAAAAAAAAAAAGCAGTCTGCCGACTTGTGCTACTGCTGCTACCTAATATTAAGTTGCAGGTTTTGGCTTAGAAAACGTTGTTGTATTTCCTGAGTCCCTAACCTGGGATAAGACTCTGGAGGTTGACTTTTCTGTAACCACAGGAGCAAAGTTGTGCAATGTAGCTTTATCTGTCATATCTATATCCAAATCTGTATCTGTATCTATTATCTATATCTATATCATCTGTATCACATTCTTAAATCATGTATTTATTTAGTTAGTACAGGGTAATGATCCTCCTGTCTCAGCCTCCCCAGAACTGGGATTACAAGCATGTGCCACCATGCCCAGTTTTGGTGTGTGGGATGGCATGTGGTACCAGGAATCGAACCTTGCACTTTGCACTTTCCAGGCAGGCACTTAGACTGCCTAGCTATCTCCCCAGCCCTTACATCACATTCTTGATGTGTTTTTATTTAGTGTTTTTCTTGGTCACAGTTTTCTTTGCTGTCTAGCATGATCTGTATGAGTTACAAACTTTCAACCACTTTTGCACCTCATGTTTTCATCAGCACTTTCATTGTAATATGTACCAGTCTGTGAATGATGTCAGATAAAAAAGAATGATCAGGCAATATGGTAGAGCTGAGCTGTAGTACAATGCACTGGTTATACAGGAACAAAAAGGGAGGGAGCCATCTTATGTTCATTTAAAATGGTGTTTTGAATTTTGTATGCAAAAAATATTTTGTTACATTGTACATTTATTGTACTTAATAAGTACAACATGCAGGTTTACAGAAAAGAGATGGAGATTGATTGGGGGAGATTGAACCCTCTGAGTTGGGTAGAAATATATATTTATGAATGGTCATAATTATAAGAAAACTTCTACAGCTTTGACTATGTCCTTGGCATGGTCCGTAACCGAGATGAAATTAGGAATCGCTACAGTTTTCCTGGGCTACTGGCAGTTTCTGTTACCTGTCCTTTTCTCATAAAGCCAAAGCCTGGAACAGCCCCCATGAAGGGCAGAACATATTAGGAATCAGGTAGAAGATTCTGGACTAAGAGATATTTTAGCAATCTGGGCCTAAAACCTTATAGATTTGACTAAAATTGTAAAATTGTGGGAAAGAGTGATATAACAGTTTGATTATGGACAGTGATAAGAAGTTGCTGTTTTCCCTTTTTATTTTGAGGTGTGATGATCTCAGTAGCACTTACACCAAAATGACATTCTAACATGCTGTAGAAATGATCCCTGAAAGTATAGCCTTATAACATTCTAACAACGGCAGCAGCATTGACATCAAGAAGAGTGAATCCTTGGAAATCTGCCCTGGGTTTAACCCTCGAAATAGAAAACCAGGAAACTTCTCACAAACAAGTTGACCTCCCAGGAAAAGGTGATTAGACCTTTGCCCTGGTCTCCCTCTGTTCCCAGTGTCTGCTGCTGAAAATCCCAGGTCAGAGGCACTGGAAACAGTGCTTGCAAGGGTGAAGCTGGTGAGGTCTGTTAGGAGGGGTGCCTCTAATCCTACTTCTTCAGTTTATTCTTTTGAAAATTTCTTCTCATCGTTAGATCACGTTCAAAATCTCTAGCCTTCAGGCTCCCAGAGGGTTCACCTTTATGACTGTCACCTACTGCTAACTCACAGGAGCTCACTCCTCTTTGCTTGTGTGGTATCCTTGCTTTATTCTCCTCCCAACTTCCTGTTTCCTCTTGCTATCCTGAAATCAGCCATTCACTTTCCTCCTCAACCACTCTAAAGACCTGGTTCTGAGATGCTTCTCTTTGAGCTCCGCCAGCATCCCGGCACCTTCCCACGGCTCAGCATCCCCAAATGTGCTTTGCTAAGTTCCGCACCTTTGTGGACAGTTAAATGCACACATATATCAGCTTGGGTGTCTGTCAGCTTCAACGAGGCAACACGTTCAACCCAGAACTCATTGTCACTCCCCTTCCTGACTCTAGCCTTCACTGTCTTTTGCGTGTCTTCCACTACAGCAAGCCTGCTGCTTGGTCTATTTTGTACTGCTATAACAGACTTTTCAAGACTGTTAATAAAGAGCAGAAATTGATTTCTCAGTTCTGAAGGCCGAGTAGCTAAGCACAAAGTCCTGGCATCTGCTACATGGTAAGAGTCTTCCTGTGGTATCCTCCTCGTGTGGCAGAATGCAGCAGGGCAATGGTGCAAGCTGGCCAAGGGCCTTGTTCAGGAGGAAGGTATGCTCAAGGCCTACACGTTTCATAAAGGCTCCACTTCTTGATACTGTCACACTGCTTATAACTGAACATTGGAGGGGGGCACCTCCAGATCATTACCCCTCTTAAACTAGAGATAGGGATGTAATATTTGATGACTCATTCTGAACACAGTCAAAAAGTGTGTACCAAATATCATTACTTAAACCTCAGGAATACACTACCTTTCATTTGCCAATCTAACCTTCCTTGTTTGACATCTGTCCTTTGCCAGAGCCTTCTAATTTCTCACCCTGAGCTGATCATCTTCCACATTGCTGCTGATTCACACAAAATTTTTCTCACACAATTTTTCTGTTGTATCTTCATTACCTCAGCTTGGCGAATGGTGCCCGTGTAACATTCCAAGGAGATTTATGTCTGGGCTCTCCCCCATCTTCACACTGCGAGAGACAGTTTGGTATAGGGATGAGGAGTTGCTATAGGACCAGCATTTTAACTCTGCCTCTGCCCCTTGCTAGTGATGTGACCTTGGGAGCATTATTTAATCTCTTTGAAAATCAGATCTGTGTCTATAAAATTGGGATGATACTAGTACTGACAGAGGTATACAATATGACTAAAACTTGAAACAGAAGTTGCATTACTGTTTGTTATCATCACAATTATTATTTTAGCAATATTGTTATTTTTTATGTATGTATCAACTCCATTGAACTTCTTATAGTTTCTTAAATACGTTCTAGCTTTTCATAGCACTGAGGCTTTGATTTGCCTTCTGCCAAGAATGTCCTTTCTTGCTTCTTCATTCAGCAAGATTTTCTGGGCAAAGTTGGAAGCAAACTTCCCCATACTTATATGGTTCTTGGTCGGTCTATACCTTTATGTTAGCACCATTCACAGTGTTATGGTTCTTCATAGATGTCTTAGTTACTTTTTCTCGATGTTGAGACAAAACACCTAATACCTAAAGTTAAAGGAAGAAAGGTACATTTTGGCTCATACTTTATAGAGCTGTCAGTCCATAATTGCTTGGATTGAAGGCAGGGTGACATAGTGGAAAGGCATCACAGAAGACAAATGGTTCGTGATAGGCAGAAGATAGCAAAAGTGGCAAGCAACAGTGGTAGGCTTTTTTCTGTCCCTGATATTCTAGCCAGGCTACCTGCTCAGTGAAGGTAGTACTCACCCCCAGGGAGGGGCACCCTTAATCCAACCATTGCATCGTGAATCCATCCCAGCACCACATCCTTAATGCCAACATCACACACTCTAGATTTAGCCACCTCTGAAAAGCCCCACTTGTGAGTGCATGAGGTTTTGAGGGGACATGTAGATACAAGCCAAAGCAATATATTTTTTAGGGTACTAGAGATTGAACCTAAGATCTGGTTTATGTTAGGCAAGATATAAGCTAAGCTCCAATCTCAACCTTCTTTACATGTATTTTAATATCAGTTCTGGGCTCAACTCTGGTACTGAAGTCACAGCTCCTTATTTTATGTGTATTCTTCTTGGAATTTCTCTGTTACCTATAGTAACAATTTTCTTCTGTCACAGTATCTCTTTCTCTATAAAGGAATTCATTCTTGGCAGATAGGTAACAGGTGTAGTGCTCAATGAAAATATGGTGGAGATGTGAACTGGAATGGAAATGGTTGGAATCTGAAGTGCACAGAGAAGAGAGTCAGGCTGACACCCAGGGTCCTGAGCTGAGCTGAGCTGAGCTGAGCTGAGAATCTGGATCAGTGATTGGAAGTCACTAGAAGTTAGCAATCAGAGGACTAAAAGCTGAAGGCATGAGTGAAAATAGAGATCCCAGTGCTGGAAAACATTGTTAAGGAATAGAGCTAGGGTCAGGGGGATGCTATTGCAGGGTGTCTGATTACAGAATCTTTCTCTTATAAGGGCTGTATCTCACAGGCCACTGACATCAGCTCTGTAAATCAGAAATTTTTATAAATTCCACACATTAATCCTGAGCTTCTGATGCTGGCCTGCCTATGTGGTGATGAGTGATGTAATGTAGTAAGCAGAACAAGACTTGTTTCTAGTTTGCCTGTGTATGTTGCATACTTAAGGTTTTGCCTTGGCAAATGAGTGGGCTCTTCTGAGACTGTTTCCTCACCTACCAAATGGGGTAACACTTCATAGGGTAGGGTTGAGGATTAAGTAAGATGATGTGTGTAATACTTTACTATACGCATGGCACATAGTTCTTACCCAATGAAGTAGTATGAATAGTGTTCTACAATTATGAAAATCATTTGTACTTACAAAGATGCTCCCTGAAGCGGACTCTGAGCAGTGAGAAAACTACTACCATTTAGAAAATACTTGACTTGGTGTTAGATGTTGTACTAAGACCTTCAGTTGTATTAATTCAAAATTTCACAGTGCTCTGGTAGATTAGATGGTGCCCATTTTACAGATGAACAACTAGAAATCCAGAGACGTTTTATATCTTGTTTAGGGTAACATCACTGTTTTGCATCAGAGCTTGGATTAACACAGAAGTCTGACTCTGAAGTTCTGTGTACCTAGCCATTGTGCATAATTTCTTTCTTTCTTTCTTTCTTTCTTTCTTTCTTTCTTTCTTTCTTTCTTTCTTTCTTTCTTTCTTTCTTTCTTTCTTTCTTTCTTTCTTTCTTTCTTTCTTTCTTTCTTTCTTTCTTGGTGGAACTGGGGATTGAACTTCCCTGTGCTTACCAGGGAAGCACTTATTCTACTGAGCTATCTCCCCAGCCCCCTTAATTTCTTTTAAATAGGTTGCAAGATCGCTAGAGAACTTGTGGCTCCTGTTAAAATAACTAAGTATCTTTTTTTGATAACTTTTGTGGAAAATTATTCTGGACTGTGAGGAGTTGGTAACTTATTATCATCTGACATCCTTTTGGCAAAGCTCAGCTTCAGCACCGTAAGATGAGGCATTTGTGGTAAAAGGCAATGGTTTGTGTTTACAGAGCAAGCAGCTTCAGAAACTCAAAAAATGAGGGTGCTAATAAGAACACAAAGATGGAAAAAAAAAAAAAACAGTTGTTGATCTGTAACTCTGTTAGGTGTATAACAAAATCCTAGAGAGGGATTTAGGTAAGTGGCTTTGCACAGAACTGTGGTAGAAAATACTAACTTCTAATCTTGTTACTCAGACTCAGGACAAAAAGTTCAGCAAGATCAAACCTCCATATTTGATACTCTGGTATTAGTAATATAAGAAATAAATACCATGGATTGCAATAGTAAGCACTTTTTGGTAAGGAGAATAACATATGACTTGATCAACAGAATTGATGTTATTCCCACAGCATTAAAGCTATCAATGGCTTTAAATATTGGAAGCCAAGAAGCATATATCCAAGGAATTCCCACAGTGTGTTGGCTAATTCCGTAAGCCTTCATTCACACAAACCTGGCTTCATGCACACAAACATAATCTTGTGCTTCTCAGTTGTGTGACCTTACGCTAATTACTTAACTTTTTAGACTTTCAGGGATTTTTTTTATCCATCTGTAAGATAGTGATAGCAGTACTTCCCTCTTAGGTTGTGCAGAGTAATGGTGAAATGTTGAAATGATGAAATAAATGGTAGTTATTGATTTTTATTATCATATTTATGTGTGAAAAAACAAGTTATTTTCCTTATCTTAAAACAAGAGGGGTCAGGGAGATAGCTCAGTAGAATAAGTACTTGCCTGGAAAGCATAAGGTCCTGAGTTCAATTTACAAAAAAAAGTAAAGCAAGAAAGAGTAAGAGATCCATAAATACAGAGATCCATACATTTCTTTTCCAAAGAAATACTCTTGACTCCAATGAGTCATTATGACTTTTACATGTTCACATTAATTCCAGAGACTTTATAATCATAAAATCTATTTATAACCCTTAGTTGCCAAGCAACAAGGGACGAAGTACTAAGTTTTCCCTTTATTGCAAAAGATTTGTCTTTCCCATGTTTGTCTCGAGATCAACATTTTTCAGAAAAGACAGAACAGTGAGACTTAATACCAGATTCCTAAGACTTGTTTGGCATTCCTCATACAGGGATAGAATCAAAGCTAGAGTTCTTTGGTATGATTGCTCTTTACCAAATCTAAAGCATTTGGTACTAACACTACAGTAAATCTATGAGGTTTTGAAGCTGAGAGAGTGAGAATTCATTTTAGAGAATTTTTTTTCATTTTACTTATGTCCTGTAATGTTCTGTCAAAAAACCAGTTCTTTTATTTGTCATTACTCTTGAGGGCAAGGCTGAGATGGAGTTAAATTCATAGGGGAAAATGCTATTTGCTGACGTTGGTATCCACTGGTTGTAAATGGGTCATTCGGCTGTGCTTGGGCAGGGTTTGGGGAAGCACGCTTTGAAAGCTTCTAAGTTAATCACATTCTGTAATACTTTAAATAGGATCAAGCCTTTGGATTCTGTTGTTTTTTCCCCATGGATAATCACTAGATAAATTTCTGGTAATCCAAAAAAAATGGAAGAATGAGTCACTATTTAATAATTTATGAGTAACTCCAGTACCACTTGTTTTTTATCTTACGAAAAAAGAAAACAAAATTTTATAAGAAAATTGTCAGAGGATAGCAATAGTTATTACACTGTATATCATCGTCTTCAGCATAGTTACAGTTCCAGATGCAGCCCAAGAGATTCTTACAAAGGAGAAAACATAAGAAACAGAAAAGTTTCTTTTCATTGGAGTTTGGTAAACTCATAGTGTAAATGAAACAAATTAGCACGTGTGTATTAAAATATTTTTGAAACAATCCAATAGATAATTTGGGGAAGTATCTGAACTTCTCCCCACTTCTTATTCGTTTTTGCTCTACTTTTCTTTTTATTTGTACATAAGCTGTTCCTCATATGACAGAAACCATGTAGCATTTGAAGTTATGCATCTAACTTATTTCACTTGACATTATGTTCTCAAGTTGCATCTGTTTAACTATAAATGTGGCAAGTTTATCTTTCTTGATAACCATGTAATACTCCATTGTGTATGAATACCACATCTGTTTTACTTATCCACCTCTTGATAGACATATACACTGTTTCCCAGATATAGCTATTATAAATTGTGTTACAATAAACATGGATGTATCCAGTACAATTTACATGAAAAAGTTTTTTAATTTAAAGAGAGTACAAATTAGAATTAAAACAGAAAAAATTACAAGTGATACAGTTTTTCACTTAACAAAGTAATATGAATTTCACAGTATTTTTTGTAATACATAGTGTTGTCTTCCAACCAGTTATTCATGTTACCAGATATATGCATGTAAAATTGGAAGAAGAAAGAATAAAAAAGAAATGCATAAGTAATTAAAAAGACAAAAAGGAGAAACAATTTAAAACAGGAGACAAAACAAATTAAAGCATTAACTGCTTCTTTCCA
>PVKA01007443.1:0-64812 GCA_004027165.1 Ctenomys sociabilis | reverse complement strand
CTCAGTAACTCTTTCTTTTTTTTGTTGTTGGTTTTTTTTTTTTTTTTTTTGTCTTTTTGAGATAGGGTCTCACTATGCAGTTCAGGCTGACTTTAAGCTCACTTTTTAGCTCAGGCTGGTCTTGAACTCACAACAATCCTCCTGCCTCAGCCTCCCGGGTGCTGGGATTACAGGCATGCGCCACCATGCCTGGCTTGTGCCACCACACCCAGCCAACTCTTTCTTTTTGAATACGTTCATTCCATTTTGTTTACTGTGCCCTTCAGATTCCATTTTTCTCTTTCAACTTCTCACACTAAGGAGACAATACAGTGTTTGCACATGTGGGTCTGATTTATTTCACTTAAGAGTATGTTCTCTAGTTGCATCTATTTACCAACAAAAGACTCAAATTTATCCTGTTTTATAGCTCCATCATGTCTTTCTTATCCATTCTTCAGTTGATGGGCATCTGGGTTGTTTCCAGGATTTATCTATGACAGATTGCACTGCTATAAACATGGGTGTACATATATCACTGTGGTATGTTTTCAGTTCTTCTGGAAAAATGCCCAGGAGTGGATTAGCTGCCTTGAATGGGATCTCCAACCCTGGATTTTGAAGAAATCTCCATATTGATTTACATAATGGTCATACCAGTCTACACTCCCACCAACAGTGCAGAAAGGTTCCTTTCCCCCCACAGCCCCTCCAGCGTTTATATTTTGCAATTTGTATTTCTTCCTCTGAGAGGTGTGTAATCATCTCAGATGACCATTTCTTGGATTGGGTCTTTGAATTTTGGGGTCCTGATTTTTAAAAAATTCTTTGTATATTCTAGATATAAGGCCTTTGTTTGAGGGACAGTTGGTTATAATTTTTTCCCAGTTTGTTGGTTTTCTTTTTTATTCTGTTGGAGATTTCCGTTGAAGTGCAGAAATTTCAAAAAGATGAGTTCTAAGTTGGTGATTCTTTGAAGTATTTTCCATGCAGCTTGGTTTTTGTTTAGAAGCTCTCTACCTACCCCTATGTCTTTAAAAATTTCTGTCTACATTTTCCTCCAGAAGATTTGGTGTTTCTCTTTAGTATTTAAATCTTTGATCCAATTTGACTATAGCTTTGTGCATGGTGATAAGAATGGGTCTAGTTTTACCTTTGGCATGTGAAGAGTTTTTCTTCCAGTGAGCCTGTTTGACACCTTTATCAAGGATAAGGTGGCTGAGTGTGTAGTGTGACTGCATCTTCTAATTAGTTCCACTGATCCTCAGGTCTGTTTCTATGCCAATACCATGCTGATTTTATCACAGTAGATTTATAATATAATTTCAGGTCAGGGATTGTGATACCTCCTGCCTCTTTTATGTATTTAGTACAGGGTCTACAGGGTCTCACTACACAGATTAGACTCATAGTGATCCTCCTGCTTTCAGCCTCTTATGTGCTGGAATTACAGGCATGGGTCACCACTCCCAGTCTCCTCCTGCCTTTCTTTCATTTCCCATGATTGCTTTTTGGTACTCTGAGTCTCTTCTAGTTCCAAATAAATTTGAGGAATGTTTTCTTTAGCTCTGTAAGGTACACTAATAGTATTTTAATCAGGATTGCATTGAATCTGTATAGCAAGTTTGGGAGTATGGCCATTTTCACAATGTTGCTTCTTCCTATCCAGAAGCATGGAATATTTTTCCATTTTATCAAATCCTCTTCAATGCAATTGAAGAGTTCCATAATTTTCACTTTATAAATCTTTTATGTCCTTTGTGGGATTGATTCCTAAGTATTTCATTGTTTTGGATGTTACTGTGAAAGGCATGTTTTCCCCTAATTTCTCTCTCAGTGTGTTTATTCTTTGTGTACAAAAGTGATACTGATTTTTTAGTGTTGAGTTTGTATCCTGCTATGTTGCTATATTTGATGATTAAATCTACAAGACTCTTAGTGGAGCTTTTGGGGTCCTCTGTGTGGAGTATCCTGCCATCTACAAATAATAATTTCACTTTTTCTTTTCTAATCATTATTCCCTTTATTTCTCTCTCTTGTCTAATTGCTCTGGCTAATGTTCCCAGCACTATATTGAATAGGAGTGGAGACAATGGACATCCTTGTCTTGTCCCTGATCTTAAAGTGAAGATCTTCAGTTTTTGCCCATTTAGTATGATGTCAGCTGTTGGATTGTCATAGATGGATTTTATCAGACGGAGATATAGACCACCTATTCCAATTCTCTGTAGGGCTTTTATCATGAATAAGTAAGTATTAGACTTTGTCAAAAGCTTTTTCTGCATCTATTGAGATGTTCATTTTGTTTTTGTTCTTGGTTCTGTTGATGTGGTGTATTACATTTATGGATTTGCATATGTTGAACCATCCCTGCATTCCTGAAATGAATCCCATTTGATCATGATGTATAATCTTCTTGATGATTTGCTGCATTCTGTTTGATAGCATCTTATTGAGGATTTTTGCATCTTTATTCATTAGAGAGATTGGCCTGTCTTTTTTAGTTGGATCTTTCTCTGGTTTGGGAATTAGAGTAACACTTGCCTCCAGGAACGAGTTTGGGAGAACTGCTTCCCTTTCAATTTCATTGAAGAGTTTGAGAAAAGTTGGCATTAAATCTTCTTTATTCTCAATAAAATTAATTTTAAAAAATCTCTCTGAATTTCTTGTAGAATTTTGCTGGGGATCCATCTGAACCTGCTCTTTTCTTTGTTGGTAGAGTTTTTTAAATTACATTTTCAATTTTGTTTCTTGTTATTGGGTTATTTAGTTTGTATATGTTCTTGACTCAGCTTTAGCATTTCATATGTATCTAGGAAACTGTCCATTTCCTCTGTTTTCCATCCTGTGAGAGTAAAGATTTTGGAATTATGTATTGATGATCTTCTGAATTTCTTAGTTCTTTAGTAATTTTGCCCTTTTCATTAGTGCATGAATTTGTGTTTTTTCTTTCCTTTTTCTTGATTAGGTTGGCTAGGGGTTTATCAGTTTTATTTATTCTTTCAAAGAACAAACTGTGATTCATTTATTCTTTGTATCACTTTCTTTGACTTCAATGCATTAATTTCCACTATAAATTAATAAATTAATTTATAATTTTTCTAATTATAAATTAATCTTTATAATGTCCCGCCTTCTTTGGGGTTTGGGCTTGACTTGTTTTTTTTTTTTGATTTTTTGGGGGTGATCTTGAGGTGCAGCATAAGATCATTTATTTGGGCTTTTTCTGTTTTCCTAATGTGAAAATTTACTGCTATAAATTTTCCTCGTAAGACATCTTTCAGTGCACTCCACAGCTTTCATTAAGTTGTATCTGCATTTTAATTGGATTGTAAATGCTTTTTAATTTCTTCTTTAACTTCATCTGTGACCCACTAGTTGTTTAGGAGATTGTTACTTAATTTCCATGTGTTTATGGTATTTTTGTGACAAATTTCAGTTTTATTGCACTGTGATAAGATAGTATGCATGGGATAATTTCAATTGCTTTGCATTTACTTTAGTAAATGCTCTGTGTGCTAGTATACAGTCAATTTTGGAAAATGTCCTATGTGTAGCTGAGAAGAGTATATATTCTGTTGTTGCTGGGTGAAACATTCTATAAAGGTCTACCAAGTCAATTTCTTCATGAGTTTGGTTCAATTCTCTTATTTCTTTGCTGATTTTTTTTTTTTTTTTTTGCCCAGTGATCTATCTCTTTGTGACAGTGGCATTTTAAAGCCCCCCACTGCTATTGTGTCTGTCATTGTCCATTTGATTTTTCATGTCTGTTAAAATTTGTCTTACGTGGGAGGGTGCTCTTACATTGGTGCATCCATATTTATGATTGTTGTCTCTTCCTCTGGAAGTTTTTCCCTAACAAGTATGTAGTGATATTTTTTATCCCTTTTAATCATTCTTGGTTTGAAGTTGACATTGTCAGAAAACAAAATAATTGTCCCTGCTTTTATTTGGGTTCCTGTTGCATGGGAAATTGTTTTTCATCCTTTGATTTTAGTCTATGAATTTCTTTTTGCATTAAATGTGTTTCTTTTGTATAGTATATTGTTGGCTCTTGTTTCTTGATCCACTCTGCCAGTCTGTTTCTTTTGGTTGGTAAACTGAATCCATTTATATTGATGGTTATAACTGATATGTATTGGCTTGTCTTTGTCATGTTATTTTCCTTTTATAGGTTCTATAATTTTTGTGTCTTTTTAATTACATGCTGTTTGGTGATTCCTTTCTGTTCTTGAAGCTATGATCACTTTTGTCTCTTTCCAGAATAACTGTCAAAGACAGGGCATGGTGGTACATACCTATAATCTCAGCACTTGGGAGACTGAAAACAGGAGGATCAGTACAAGTCTGATCTACATAGTGAGATTCTGAAGACCCTGTAGTAAATGCATTAAAAAACAGAATATCTGTCAGTACTCTTTGTAGCATTGGTGGTCATTAATTTCTTCAATTGTTTTTTGTCATGGAAGAATCTTATTTCACCATTGAATTTGACAGATAGTTTTGCAGGGTACATTAATCTGGGTTGGAAGTTCTTTCAGGACCTGAAATACTTCACTCCAATCTCTTCTTGATTTGGTAGTTTATGTTGAGAAATCTACCATAATTCTGATGGGCTTTCCATTGTAGATGATATTTCTTCTCTCTAGCAGCTCTTAATATTCTATTCTTTTGCTGAATTTCTTATATCTTGATTATTATGTGTCTAGGTATAGATTTGATTATGGCTGTGTGGAGTTCTGTACACATCGCTTATCTGTATGTCAGGTTCTTTTCTCATGTTTGGAAAATTTTCTGCTATTACGTCTACAAATAGTCTTTTTATGTCATCTGTGCTGCCTCCTGCTGCTTCATTGACACATATTATTCTTATATTATTCTTCTTTACATCATCTTATAGCTGCTGAATTGTTATTTTCTGGTTCCCTTTTTTTTTTTTTTTCAGAACCGGGGATTGAACTCAGACCCTTGCGCTTATCAGGGAAGCGCTTATTCCATTGAGCAATCTCCCCAGCCCCCTTGTTAGTTTTAAGAGATCTTTTATTTCATGTTCATTAGCTGCAACACTCTCTTCGAGGTCTGAAAGTTGATCTTTAGTTTCATTCAAGCAGTTTTTCCAGTTTTCAATGGAGTTCTTAATATCCTGGATATCTTTGAATCTGCTTCATGCATTTTAATTGTTTCTTATAAATGTTCATTCAGCATTTTCATAATTTTTTTATTCTTCTCTATTTTTCTGTCTATGTCTTCTTTAGCTGTGCTGAGCAATTCTTTCATGATTGTTGTCCTTTCTATTTGGACCTGAGAGATTATTTCTGCTCTTATTTCTTCTATAGCCTGATAGACTTGTTTCTTTACTTCAGTTGTTATTTCAGAGATTTCAGGTGTGTGACTTCCAAGTTCTTGTATGTCTTTGTCTCCTGGATTTGTTCTGGGTGAGCTAGAGGATTCAGATTGCCTTTTGCTCCTGTGTTTTAGCATTTTTGAAGCTCCCAGTAATCACCCAGATAGAGTCCCATGGGCTTCCCAGGGTCTGCCAAAGTTCTTAAATGGCTCCAGGAAAGCTCTGTGCCTGCTCTAGCTGGGCCCACAGATGGGGCTTTCCTGAATCCTGCAGGTCACTCAGAGTTCTTCTCCATAAAAAAGTTATAACTTACATGACCAGTTCTCTATTCATTTGTTTTAAAAATACCAAAGCAGATTAAAATAAATTGTTGGGAAATTTTAGCATCATTTACCCCCACATATATTTTACATATATAATAGGATTCTGTAGATGCAAAAAGATGGAGACAGTGAGCTTGTTCTTTCCCTGGTGGAATTAAGGGAGTCTGTTGCTTCGAAACAAATTTACTGATAACCCACATCAAATGTTCTACATGCAGGAAGAGGTAGAAAGAATACTGAAAATGTATTAAAAATATATTATAGTTCTGTGAGGCGACAACTAGTTGAAGTTTTTCTGAATGCAAAATATCCTTTGGAGTCACCTTTATTTAGGAAAATAAAAGAGCAAGTTTTGTCTGTAAGTGTGAGTATGCTGAATCTAGACCATGAAAAGAGTGAATCTACTAGTCATACATTTAAAGTGTGGTGACCTAAGAAACATTTGAACTACTACTTCCTCTAATTATCTGTATGAGGGTAAGACAAAGAGAAAAATTTTGCCTTCCCTGGAGAAAGAGGTGGGCTTCTGTGTGAAATCTGAAACAGCCTTACACAGTGATGAGAAGGTCAAGTCTGTAAAGCAGTGTTTTCAACTTTTCCTTCTCCTTCTGCTTTTTAATGGAAATACTTGGAAAAACAAAAACCCATGAGCATCCACCAATTTTTCTCTTTTCTTATTTTGCCAGTTCATTCTTAAACATTTTCAAAGTTTCTTTCTCACTTTTTCATTTGTATTATACTTGCACACAGAGTGTGATGTTTCATGAGCCTATATTTCTATTATCATTGGTCTATTGCATATTCTGAAAAGAAAGCATTTTGCATATTAAAAGAAATTGAGCCTTAAAAAGTTGAAATATATCTAAGATCACGTCGTTAAGTTCTGGGGTTGAGAGAACCTTTGTCTTATTCCAAATCCAGCACTTTCCATCTGCATTCAATATTTAAAGGAAAACGACCTGCATTGGCTCATGAAATTTCATATTCTAAGGTTAGATGTCAGAAAAAAATTTCATTATGCATGGTCAGTCTTTGGTAAAACCTCCTCTCCTTATATCCCTTCTCTTTCACTGGGCCCTTAGCCATCTCAATCTCTTAAAACTATTCACTGATTGCCTAATCCCACATCATCTGCCAATAAAGGGAGTATCTGTCTTTTTTTTTTTTTTCTAAAATTTTTTTGATTGTTTTAATGACGCAAAAAGATAAAATAGCAATGAAACAGTTTCAAAACAGGTTAGTAGGACAGTTACAATAATTAATACATTGCATATTGTTGTCTTCATAGTAGTTATTCAGAGGACAAGATTTAGACATGATATCTTGTCTAAACAATATTAGTACAAACCTTTCTTCTCATTGAACTAAGAGAAAGTAGGTGCATATCTATCCTAACTATCTTGTATATACATATATATTTTTTTCACTACAAAATGGTCCTTTATTTATACTTCCCTTTTTTGTTTTGTTTTGTCAGAGATGGGTGTTCCATTGCTGTTAGAGAAACTGTATATGGAAAAGTCTTTAAAGAACCTTTTCATACTTGAGGCCAGTCCAAATCTTGTAGGTACTTGAATTTAGCAAAATAGCCCAATATAGTCCAATAGTCCATAGTAGTAGTGAGTTGCCAGCACAACTGGCAGTTGTCTGAAAATATCTGTCTTTTCAGCCTTCATTTAGTCTTTTGATTTTGTCACCAGCTAGTGTGGATTCTTAGCCACATATAAATTGGAAATCTGACATGGGCTCTTTCTCAAGCCTGCTGACAATTGTCACTATTGTTTACTGTCTTCTTCAGGGCCCTCTGAAAGTTGTAGTCCTCCTACAGATTATAAAGATGTTACCAACAGGCTGAAGGTTCTTGCTCAATTCATAAGGAAATCACAAATTGGCAAAGTGTGGCTCTTTAAATGTTAATGGCTCTAAAGTTTGAATAACCCTAGCTACCACCTCTTTTGGAGGTAATAGCTTGAGTTTTGAATGCCAGCTACTAAGGGCTACTTTACTGTTAACAACCCTCTTTGCGTCCCCAGAAAGTAGCTACTAGGGGCCTCAGGAACTCTTCCCCGTTAGTGGAGGTGGTGTTTCCTGGAAATATTCTGTCGCTCTCCACCATTCTCTGTTGCCACCATCATCAGATATCAGCTCCAGTGGCAGACTGCTTTTGACACCAGTAGCCTTTCATGCCACCCACTATTAGTATAGTAGATTTTGTAATAGTCCAAAGAAGAGTAGTAATAATATTCTAAAGCTTTAAATATAAAATCAGTTAGGCTCTCTGGGACAACAGAGTCTGCTAGAGGAGACTGAGTTCACACTCTATGGACCTCCATTGTTTCAGGGACAGCAGGCCTGTGAGAAGAGGGTAAGGACACACACCTTAGTTGAGTAGACTGACCAGAACCCCAAGTCCTGAGCCCCAGGACAACAGCTGGGCCCCGGAACACATCCACACCTTAGAGAGTAGAGTAATTAGCGGGACCAGCAGTGTGAAAGTGCCAGGAGCAGCAGTGATGAGCCAACAGTTGGACTTCAGAGACCTCCACTATCAGAAATCCAGTCCCAGCCCCCACATCTGGAGGCCCAGATCAGCTCCATACCCAGCATATTTCTGGGATTAACTATGGACACTAGCACAGAATTGTCAACTGCAGAGGTATTTTACTACTTTAATTCTCCCTCATTTGTCTGCTTGGCTAATAATTTCCTGTCTTGTTGTCATCTTTGTGTGTGTGTGTGTGTGTGTGTGTGTGTGTTTATGTGTGTGTGTAATCCTAAATTGAACTCAGGACCTCACATTTGCCAGGAAGGTGCTTGTGCCACTGAGCTCTACTCCTGGCCTTGGGTGACATCTTGTTTTGTTGTGTATTATGTCCCAAAATACGGTTATTTTTGTATTTGGGTTTTTTAAATTTGTTTTCTTTTCTTTCTTGTCTTCCTTTTTTTGTTCTCTTTCTATCTCTCTCTTTCTGGTTTGGTTTTAGTACAGAATGTACAGAGTCTAGGGGCTAAAGGGTCTCACTACATAGATCAGACTTGTAGTGCTTCTCCTGTTTTCAGCCTCCCAAATACCGGGATTATAGGCACTTGCCACCACACCCAGTCTCAATTCCTGTTTCAGCGTGCCCTGGGGGCAGGGCCAGTGTGGACTGAACCCTGTCCACTGTGTTCTTCCTAAGCAGGTGAATTAGTCTGCCGAGCTACTTGGCTGCCCTCCTTTTCCTTTTTTTCTCTGGTCTTTTTTCTTCTTCTTTTTCATTCTCTCTCTCTCTCTCTCTCTCTCTCTCTCTCTCTCTCTCTCTTTCTCAGCAAAACTAGGGGTTGAACTCAGACCCTTGCACTTGCCAGGGAAGCACTCATTTGACTGAGCCATCTCCCCAGCTCATTCTCTTTTTACTTTCTCTCTCTCTCTCTCTCTCTCTCTCTCTCTCTCTCTCTCTCTCTTTCTTTCTTTCTGTTTATGTCTCTTAATTTTCTTCTCTAGACCTCCTTTTACTCTTTTCTCAACTACTCCCTGAATTTGAACTCTCAGGAGTAACCCTTGTCTCTGGCCTTTCTGAGGACACCTTCATACACTATTTCATTCTTCCCTCCTGTATCCTACAGCTTCCACAAACGAGGGTGAGCAACCTCTCGTCTCCAGGCTTGACACTACTATATTTGACTTCAGTCATCACTTTAGCCCATCTCCTATCCATCTTAAGTCCCTCCCCTCGACAGAAGGGTAAAATCACCTGACAAATGGGAAAATCACTGTATACAAGTACGTGGTATATGTTTGATTTTCTTATATAATTTTAGAGTTTGCTCCTGTGACTGGAGATAACATTAATAGTTACCATAGTTTATCAGTAGTTAAGATGAACTTGAAACTATTATTATTACTAACTATACTACTTTAACCAGAATGTCTAAACAGATACATGCTATAAACAGTTTTTCTTCCCTATATAATAACACTGTGTATAAGCCATAATCATCATCAAAAGCCCAGTACCAAAGGATTAGGAGCTGAGTCAAATAGTAATCTTGCATCTTTTACACATTGGGAGGGTAGGGCTTTGGGATAGCTATAAGGAAACACTTTCATCTAGAAGATATCCTTGAAGAATTGACATCCTCTAGGGAAACCTCAATATTATCAATAAAGCTATGTATCATAAGAAACCAGCAAGTATCAACATAGAGAACAAAATTTTAAAAAAGAAAATAAAAATGACAAGACGCAGAAGCAAAATTCAACCCCAAGCCCCCAGCCTACTCAGGACAAATCCAGATCTCAAGGGGATAGATAAACTGGTAATCAAACACTAGAATTTTCTGAAATGATAGCAGCAGCAGAAGTGACAAAACAAGTGGAAAAGGTTATGAAGAAAAATAATCTTGGGTACAGAAAGAAATGATGATTAAATTCAAAGACATTAGAGAAGACACACTGATAAAAGAATAGAGGAGCTTAGAAAAAATGATAGAAATAAAAGTGGCTAGCATAGGAAAGAAATAGGTTCCATGAAATAGATCCAAACAAATCCAAGAGATTAAAACCTCCATTGAAAGTATGTAAAGCAGGTTGAACAAAGGAGAGGATATCATTTCAGATCTTGAAAACAGAATTAAATCTAGTGGTAATAAAAGAAAGGTATCTTAAAGATAGCAAGAGGCCATGAAAAAATTGATCCAACAGCTGCAAAATGAAGCAAAGAAGAATGATATGATTAATTGTGATATGATCAATGAAAAGGCTGGAGACAGCAAAAATGACATAAAAATCTCTTCACTGAAATAATGGCAGAAAACTTCCCAAGCATAGATAAAGAATTTAATGTACAAATAAATGAAGCATATAAAACTTCAAACAGCTATGATCCAAATAAAACTACACCAAGATATGTAGTAATCAAGATTCCAGAAATTCAACACAACAGAATATTAAAAGCTGTTAGAGAGAAGAAACAGATCATCTGTAGAGGAAAGTCCTTTGAAAGCACAGCAGCAGACCTCTCAATACAAACCCTCAATTCAAAAAGAGCTTGAAGTATTTCAAGTCCTGAAAGAAACTGACTTCCAATCCAGACTGATGTACCATGTAAAAGTATCTTTCAAAATTAATGGAGAAATAAGATAACTCCATGACAAAGAACAACTGAAGACACTCATGATCACCAAACCAACCTAAAAAGAGTAATGAAAAATGTTCTAAGAAAGAGATAATACACATACAATTTTCTAGAAGAGAATGACCACCATTCCAACAATAGCAACAAAAAGAAACCACCAGGCATGGCAGGCAAATAAACTGAGGGGAAAAGTAGGGAACCTACAGCAGGAAAATACTATGTCTGAGATAAACCAATACATATCAGTCATAAACATCAGTGTATCATTTTCATTATTTCGTGTGTGGTACTAGGAATCAGAATCACAACCTCATGCTTACCAGGGAGGTTCTGTGCTTCTGAGTTATGTACCCAGCCCCCTAACCATAAATGTAAATTGGGCTCAATTCACCAATCAAAAGAAACAGAGCAGCAGATTAGATCAAGAAACATGATCCAACAATATGCTGTACAAAGGAAACACATTTAACACAGAAATAACTAGACTAAAATCAAAGGATGAAAAAAATCTCCCATCCAACCAGAACCCAGAAAAAGCAGAAACAGGTATTCTGTTTTCAGACAATGTCAACTTCAAATCAAGAATGAACAAAAGGTATAAAAAAATTCACTACATACTTGTTAGGGGAAAACTTCCAGAAGAGACGATAATCATAATAACCAAATACAAAAACACCCAACTATATAAGACATGAAAAATTATTAATAGACATGAAAATTATTACTATTATTATTGTTGTTGTTATTTTGTATTTTTAGGGAAGGGTGTTCAGGGTCTCACTACTAGATGGGACTTGTAGTGATCTGCCTGTTTATAGTCTCCCAAGAGCTGGGATTATAGGCGTACACCACCATGCCCAGTCTCAATTGCCATCTCAGCTCACCCCAGGGGAGGGGCCGGCATAGCTGGACCAGGGATCAAGCCCCCAACCCCTGTACCTGCAAAAATTAAATAAACAATAACAGTTATAACAGCAGATCCCAATACCTTATTGTCATAAACAGATCAACTAGACAAAAAAATCAGTGAAGAAATTACAGAACTAAGTCAAGTCTGTGAATGAATGGATTTAATAGGGTGTTTTTCAGATGTTCCACCCAACATCATTAGGACACACATTTTTCTCAGTTGCTCATAAAACGTTCTGTAAAGTAGACCATATACTAGCCCACTGTTTAAGTAAATGCAAAAGAATTGAATTTATCCCATGCATATTATTTGACCATGTATAATGAATTAAAAATTAATGGTAAAAGAAACTGAAAGGACTCCACAAACACATGGAAATTAAATAATATCCTCCTAAATAACTAATAGGTCACAGATGAAATAAAGGAAGAAACTAAATAACATCTACAACTAAATGAAAATGTAGATACAACACACTGGAATTTATGGGTTGCAATGAAGCAGTCCTAAGGAAAGCCAAACAAATAAATCACTTAGTGTTTCATAAAGCTTCTAGACAAAAAGAGCAAGACAAGCCCAAAGCTTATAGAAGGTAGGAAATTATAATGATTAGAGCAGAAATTAACACAATAGAGACCAGGAAAAAAATACAAAGAATTAATGAATCAAATAATTCATTATTTGAAATAAATAAATAAAACTGATAAAGCCTTAGCCAACCTTATCAAAAAAAGAAAGATAAGATCAAATTTATGCACTGAGGAAGGATAGGGGTGAAGTCACTACAGATGTGGATTTGGAAGATCATCAATACCTACTTCAAAAATGTTCTCAGGGCTGACCAGATACCTCAGCAGATTAAAGCACCTGCTTGGGCAAATTCAGGGCCTGGGGTCCCCTGCATGGTGTGCTGGCCCCTCCCCTGAGCACACTGAGACCTCGATTGAGACTGGGCATGGTGGCACACACCTGTAGTCCCAGCCCTTTAGAGGCTGTAAATAGGAGGATCATCACTATAAGTCCTGTCTACATAGTGAGGCCCTGTAGACTCTGTAGACCCTGTACTAAACACATAAAATAAAATAAAAACTTTACTCTCATAGGATGGAAAGTACAGAACAAATGGACAGATTTCTAGATGATAAGAAGTACTAAAGTAATTTTACATTTTATAATAAATGTAAAAATTCTCAATAATCCAATACTAGCTAATGAGACTGAAAATGTAACTTAAATTTGAAACAAGAAATTTAGAGAGGATTTAATGCCAATAATTCTCAAGCTCTTTAATGAATTCCTGGAGGCAAATATTACACTGATACCAAAACCAGAGAAAGATCCAGCACAAGGGAACTACGAGCCAATCCCCCTCATTAACACAGATGCAAAAATCCTCAGTAAGATACTAGCAAACAGAATTCAACAAATTATGAAGAAGATTATACACCATGACCAGGTGGAATTTATTACAGTAATGGAGGTATGGTTCAACATATGCAAACCAGGAAATGTAATGCACCATATCAACAGAGCCAGAGACAACAATTACATGATCATCTCAATAGATGCAGAAAAGCTTTTGATAAAGTCCAGCACTCATTCATGATAAAAGCTACAGAAAATTAGAATAAGCGATTTTACCTCCATCTGGTAAAAGCTATTTTGACAAGCCAACTGCCAACATCATACTAAATGGATAAAAACTGAAAATTTTTACTTTAAGATCAGGAACAAGACAAAGCATTAGGTAGAACAATTAGGTAAGAAAGAGAAATAAAAGGAATAAGAATAGGAAAAAAAGAAGTGAAATTATCATTATTCACAGATGACATGATACTGTACATAGAAGACTCCCAAAGTCCACCAGAAGATTTCTAGAGTTAATAACCAAACTCAGGTGCATGACAGTATAAAAAGTCAATACTCAAAAATCAGGGTCAGGGAGATGGCTCAGTGGAATAAGCACTTGCCTGGCAAGCACAAGGGCCTGCGTTCAATACCCAGTTCTTTAAAAAAAAAAAAAAAAAATCAATAGCACTCTTGTACTCAAACAAGAAACTCATTGAGAGAGAAATTAGAGAAACCACACCTATCAGAATAGCATCCAAAAAAATGAAATACTTAGGAATCAATCTAACAAAGGAAGTAAAAAATTTATATGTTAGAAATTACATTTCTCAAAAAAAAAAAAGATCAAAGAGGCTATCAGAAAATGGAAAACTAGTCCTTGTTCATGGACAGGAAGAACCAACATAGTGAAAATGTCCATACTCCCCAAATTGTTCTAGAGATTTAATGCAATCCTAATCAAAATATTATTAGCATACCTCATAAAAGTAGAGAGAACATTATTAAAATTCATCTAAGACCAGAAGAGGCCTAGAATACCAAAGGCAATCCTGTGCAACAAAGACATGGAAGGAGGCATCACAATCCCTGACTTGAAACTATACACCAAAGCTATTATGATAAAGTCAGCATGGTATTGGCAACAAAATAGACCTGAGGACCAATAGAACAGATTAGAAAATAAGGAACAAACACACTCAGCCACTTTGTCTTTGAGAAAGGAACCAAACACACTCAGCCACTTTGTCTTTGAGAAAGGAACCAAATATGTTCACTGGAGTGAAAAATAGCCTCTTTAATAAATGATGCTAGAAAAACTGGCTCTCTATATGCTGAAGACTAAAACTAGGCTGATGGTTATCACCATGCACTAAAATCAAATAAAAATGGATCAAAGATAGTATTAAAACAGAAACACTAAACCTACTGGAGGAAAAATAAGTTAAAAAATGTAGAAATCTTGAAGACTAAGGGGTAGGCAGAGACTTCCTGAACAAATTTAGACTGCATGGGACACACATCAAAGAAGCAACACCTAGGATCTCATCCCATTAAAGTGTTCTTCTACATCAGAAGGGGTCACAAATAGAGTTCAAAAGCAACATACAGAGTGGGAAAATTTTAGCCAAGTGTCCCTCGGACAAAGGACTTATATCTGGAATATATAAAGTATTGAAAAAAACAGAAAAAAGACTCCTAACATTCAAAGACCCAATTAAAAAATGGGTATTTGAGATAAATATGCACTATCAGATGAAGAATTACAAACAGCAAATAAATTCCTTTCTGAATATTTTCCCAGAAGAATTAAAAACATTATACCACAGTGATATACATGTATCCATGTTTATAACAGTACAACTTGTCAGTTAAGCCTTGGAAACAGCACAAATGTCCATCAACTAAGGGATGGCTAAAAAAGATGTGGTATTTTTATATAATGGAGTACTTCTCAGCTATGAAGAAGATAAACTTGAGAAATTTATAAGGAAGGAGATATCACTTGAGTCAGTCCATGCTTGTAAGTGAAATAAATCAGTCTTGCATGTGTAAACATCGTATTGTCTCCTGGGATAAGAGGCTGAAAGAGTAAATGAGACTCAAAATGTATAATAGATATTGTGAAGTAGGAAGAAAATACCCCAAATTAAAGAGAAACTTGGTGGAGAAAAAGGAAAAATGAAGGAAGGGAAAGGAATGTATTCCTTTTTTTCTTGAAAAAAATATGCTAGTAACTATTAAGTGATATTAGCATACTGAAAGGAAAGGTATATTCCCACATTGATCAGTTTTTCATGCCTATATCTTATAATATGAGGAACTGCTTTGAAGATAACAATATATAATACACTAACCATTGTTATTGTCCTGTAATCTTGTTTTATTGATTATTTTTGTTTTCTTTAATATAAAATAAATGGTCACGCTGGAATGCCTGTCATTCTGGTCTTCTAAATACATACTATTTGTCATGACACACCAATTATTGCCATACTGTCTCTCAAGTAAATTTTTTTTTTAAAGGGTAATTAAAAAAGACACAAGAAAAAAAAAGTCACAGGACTGTCCTGCTACAGTGCTATATATGGTTAGATTTCTAGATTTCTATGTAAAAATATGTAATTGTTTATTCATATTTTAAAAATATTTTTCTTTTTTTCCTCCATATTCTGTAGGAACTTAAAGTTTAACATATTAATACTTGATGGAAAATACCTGTTCCACGTTATGCCTAATATGTTTGATATTCAGACACATAGAGAGGCTAAATCCAACTGCATGTGTTGTAGGGTAATAATAAGCTTCTCTTCTGGAGGGTTAACAACTTAAGTTTGCAGACCAAAAATCAGAAGAAAAGAAGGCTGCAAGGACAGCCAACATTCTGGCCCTACCCTTTCAAGGTCAGTGAGGACTCATGACATAGGAGAACCTGTACTGTAACATCATGCAACTCAGTTGTGTCCCAAATTTTCTGATCAAGGAGATTATGGGGCCACAGACCAACATGACTGCTGACATAGAGTGAGCCTATGGAGAGTCACATGGTGAGAAAACATTCTCTCAGGCTTTCAGAGAGAGCAAATTGATCAAGCAACAGCCATGACTCATCCACATGGCTGACACTGATGAAGGATCTGCAAACTGCTTTATAGGGTTACAGGATAAATCCTGAGGGGACTTGACTGACATTATCAGATACAAAAGTTACATTTCTTGTTATATAGATCTTGCTTTATCTTTGTGTTAACTATTCAGTAGAAAAGTATAAAAATGAGGAATATAAAGTAAAGCCATATTAATATGCTGAGCTGTAAAAGGCTCAAGTCTGACATTGGCAGTCCTATGGATAACCCACTACTATTGTGGACTGCTGGACTATGTTGGATTGTTTAGCTGAAATCATGAATCTGCAGTATTTAGATGCCAATGGAATACCCATCTCTGACAGGACTAACTAAAAAAAAAAAAATGGGATACAAAGGAAGGACCAGTTTGTATCTGTATATATAGAATAGTTAGGATAGATATACAGCTACTTTTGCTTAATTCAATGGGAAGAAAGATTTATACTAACAGTGTTTGGACAGGATATCATGTCTGCATCTTGTACTATGGATAACCACTAAGAAGATAACAATGTACAATGTATTAATTATTAAAACTGTCCTGTTGATCAGTTTTGGGGCTCTCATTGCTATTTGTTTCTCAATGCAATTAATAAAAAAAAACATAAAATCACTAAGATCATTTGATGTGTTCCCCACCACTCAAAACAATTTCTTCAGCTTTTGTTTCCCAAATTTATTTTCACTGTTGATTTGGCTTGGGTCTAGATATCTCCCTGCAAACCCTCATGTGCTGGTAGGTGGGGTTTTTCAGAGGTGGCTGGATCTAAAGTGTGTGATGCGGGGATGAAGGATGTGTGCTGCTAAATTATTCAAGTGATCAGTTTGGTGCAGTTCTCAGTATGGATAATGTGAAGACCCACGCTGGGTTGAATGGTACCTGCCCTAAGAGTGTGTAGACTGGAGAGAGTAGAAAGGAGAGAAAAACATCTGCTGTCACTGCTTGCTGCTTTGATACTTTTGTTGCTTGCTACCTTCTTGCCTGCCATGAAGTGTTTCTCCTCTATGGTACCTCTCTGTGTGCCTTCTGCCTAGGACCCAGCCAAATAGCAACTAGAACCTTTAAAACTTGTGAGCTACAATAAGCCTTTCCGCCTCCAATTTTGGGTGTTGAGTATCTTGTCTCAGCAATGAGAAAAATAACTAAGACGATAGGTAAAGCTAGTATTGGTTAAACGCAGTCAATTATATTTTATTTGTCTTCTTATATTTTATTTATTCTTTTATATATTAACATTAACATGTGTTGTTGAAGAGAAATTAAATGGAGCATAATTGCTGAAATATCATGTTGCAAGGCTGGGTGTAAGAAGGAGGTACAGCTGTAAGGATTTTAGACTATTGGAAAAATGGATTTCTAGGCTCTTTGGAAGGTCACAGGGTCTTAGTTAATTTATTTTTCAAATCACTAATTTCAAAGAGGAAATGTGACCTTAGTCATCTACCAGTGAAGATACTGAAATTGTTCCATCAAAATGGAGGTTACATGATATAACAAACATATCATTTCCCTTCTTCAATTCTCCTTTGAAATTTTAGATTATTCAACAAGAAGTTGTATTAATATCGTAAGGGAAGTTCTACAAATACACTGAGCGAATCACCAATCATTTATTAGTTATCTTGAATGATACCTGAATTTGTCAAAAAGCAATAAAAGAGACATTTATATGGAATTTTTTGTTGTTTATTTATTTAACTATATATTTATTTAGTATGCTGTTAGGAATCACACCTAGGGCTTTGGCAGTTCCAGAAAGGAGCTCTTCTACCGCGCCACTTCTCAACCCCTTTCATTCTTTTTTTTAAAATTAATTTTATTGAGAAGCAAATTGCAATGAGACAGTTTCAAAACAGGTCAGCAGGACAGTTACAATAATGAATACATTACACATTATTATCTTCATAGTAGTTATTCGTAGTACAAGATGCAGACCTGATATCTTGTCTAAATAGTATTAGTACAAATCTTTCTTCTCATTGAACTAAGAGAAAGTAGCTGTATATCTGTCCTAATTAATTTATATGGAATATGTCTATTCCATATAAATATACATATTTCATGTATATTCCATATATATTCCAAATATATATATATATATATATATATATATATATATATATATATATTCACTACAAAATGGTTCTTCATTTATATCTCCTTTGTTTAGTTTTGTCAGAGATGGATATTCCATTGCCATTCAAATATTGTATATGGAATTTTAATAACAGGAATGCTGAAGGAAATTGGATTCATAATGTTTCACAGTTATGCCTGGCAGACACTGTAGACACACCCACCTTCTTTCCTGGTAACAAAAGCCTCTCCTGTTCAGTTAGAGGCACGTCCTTGAACCCAAGAGGGATACCTCTGATTCTGCTGTGTCAGATAAGTTATAATTGATTTACACCGGTTATCGTAATCTCAGTTCCCTCCCCCTTCTTCCTTCACCTTCATAATTCATCAACTGCAATCTTTGCAGCCAGTATATCTCTTTTATAAAAGGTGAATACCTGCACTTTTCTGAGGTACTTAACAAACATTGGTAATCATTTGACATGTTATTTAAATCTCTATCAAAAAGGTTAGGGTTTTTATGAACTTTTAGGGGTACCCTCTAACTGCACATCTTTTTATTATTTTGTAAGAATTTATAGAAAAGTAAGATCATTTAGGAACATATATGCTGTGGTAGGAAACACTTGAGTTTGTGAAATCCCCTCCATGTTGCCCACAACTTCTTGGTCAATACTTTGCTCACAGGACTGCTTGCTCTGATAAATGGGTGTGATAATATTTGATACGGTAGCTCTCTGACTGACACAATAAGATGGGTAAAATTCTTAGCATAGTTTTAGTACATGATGTGTTCTCTCAGCTCACTAAATATTCTTCTTTTCCATCGTCCGTCTCTCAAATGGCTCACCTTCTCCACTGAGTACTCTGTCTGCATTCTTCTTAAGCATGTGTCTCATATCATCGAGGCTTGACCTGTGCACAGAGGAGAAGGGACACTACCGTTTGGAGGCATGAAAGCTGGAAATGGATCCCATGTGGGAGGGCAGGATGAGCCTCATTACCTAAAGCAATCAAGCTACCTCAGTCTTGAGAAGAATATCCCGCCTGGACATTGTGGACTATTAGTCTCTAGGCAACCTTATGTCTTACAACTTTGCAAAAGTAAAAATAAAGGACACTACTGTTGTTCTGGGGTCCTTTGCTAATCAGGCATGGTCCACCACCTGATTTCAGCTATTATCTCTTGTCTTTATTTTCTAAATCCTCTTGCCATTTTCTCCCAGATATCAGCAAAAGACCAATACATCTCTATACCTGCCACCCTATTTCTATATTCAATAATTCTATAGTCCAGTTTCTGAGCTGTGTTAGTTTCTTTGTCTTTCTAATGCTTCCTTATGATGAGTCTAAAACACCTATGCTTTTATCACCTATTCGTCCACAAGCCAAGTTTCAGTATATTGGAATCATTAGAAAAGTCAATGCAAATTTGAATACTTAATCTACTCATTTTCTTCTTGTCTTCAACAGCAGTTAACCCAGTTATTCCAGATTAGCTTCTGACATTTTCATACTGTATTTTGTCTTGCTCACTGTTCTTGGACAGTTTATTTTCACTATAGTTGTCTATATTTCTCCAAATTGTATTATTGAGAAGGGTGAAAGCAGAGTCATACTGTACTAAATTTTAAGATTTGCTTCATTTTAGCATTATAAGGAATTATTGTTCTGTTAGGTTCAATTTATCCTAATTCTGTGTAATATCAATGTAAGTCCATTTATCTTTCTCTATATTTTCTATGAGTACTGTAATCTATGTTTGTCCCCACCATTGGCTTAAAAGCCCCTCCTGGGTGAGTGTGATGGTTCAACTCTATAATTACAGCATGCTAGGAAGCTGAAACGGGAATTGCAAGTTTGAGACTATCCAGGAAAATAGCCAAGGGAACTGTCTCAAAATTAAAACTAAATAAAAAGGATTGGGAATGTAACTGTGAAGGACCTAGGTTCAATCTCTTATATGAAGAGGGCAAATGATAAGAAAAGAAACCCTGCTCATAAGTGTTTCCTTGAGTCAGGCTTTTTCCCTTGGTTGGTACACTGGAATTGCTAGCTTATCTGCGTTCCCCTGCTTTACCTTGAAGGTAGGATGAATGTTGCTTACTTATTTTTTTATCCTCAGCACCTGGCACATGTCACTTGCTAAACATTCATTGCAAGTTGAATGAATAAATAAGCAATTTTGTTAAGTATGCATAGCTGAAATCAAAATACACATGTGCAGTGAAATTCCCTAACCTGCCATCAGGTAGCTGAACAGGAAGGAAAGGAATTCCCCTGGCCTGGTTAGTTCTTGGTGGGGGATATATAAACTCTTCATGTCTTCTGCTGTTCTCAGAGTCAAGCAGCTGAAGTTTCATGGGCTTTTCTAGAATTTTGCATCTTGGGCAACTATAGAAAACCCACGTGGGAGATTCCATGTGTAACACCATGTGGTTGCACTACTTACTCTAGTTGAATGAAGGTTATTTTTCGTTTTATCTTTTTTGTCAGTCACATAAGCTCCAAGTGAGTCATACCATGTGAAAGTCCAAAGAATCTTTCAGTTTAGTCACTGCTTCTACTGACGGGTCATGTTACTTCTGTTGGGAAGAACCGACTGAAATCTTCCTAGGTCAGAGTAAGACACTTGGCAAGGAGATTCCTGGGATTCCAGATCATTAGGTGGAGTTTCTCGTGGGTGCAATGCCCTGCTGCTTACTTATATCTCTGAGAGTGATTAAAACAGGATTGATATGACATGGCCTTGAGTGAATGTACTCTGGGCTCCTTGCCCAAATTTTATTTCATATCTCAAGGCACAAGCATTATTATCAAGACAGGGACTGAGAGACATTGCCTTGATTCCTTTTAAGTCATAAAATCCAGGGGTTATTCTCTCAAGTACTACTCACATACAAAGAGGTAAATGTTTAATTATACCCTCTTGGCAGGGGAAAATATAGCCTTTATTAGTAGTATTTGCTAATTTCCATGGTTTAATACTCCCACTATAGCTAGTTTTAAACAATCAACATGAGGTCACTGTATACAAAATTGGGACAAGATAAGGCACAAATCTGTACAAGCTGGGTCCTGCACAACAGTCCACATTCTTCCACTTGCCTGGACATTTATCCAATGCACCAGGTCAGAGTCCCATGGCATTAGATGCAGCAAGATCTGCTTCTTCTAAGTGTTGTAGCCTCACTGACCTATATCTTAGAAGTTTTTTTTCATCTTCTTTCTCTCGTTGAATCATTCAGTTGTCCCAAAATGCTCCTGTTTGTCTCCACTGTCACAGCATATGACTATGGTATATATGTCTTTATGTCAGTTTTTCATATTGTCTATAAATAAGCACAGAAGCCAATAATAATGACACAAGTGACATTTATTGAACTCTGATAAACGTATGCTATCTCATTTAATTCTCACAACAACTATATTAGCCTCCCGATGTACTTATTAGCCTCATTTTATGGATAAAGGAAACTGAGGCATGAGAGATAAGGGAATTGGCCCAAAGTTGCACAAATGAGAAGTGTTTCAGTAAGATTTGAGCTCAGGCCTGGCTGTAGAACCAAGACCCCTACCTACCAATTCTCCTTGTCTTGGTGTTCATTGTCCCTGGCACTGTTCCTGGCCCACAGTAGGTGTCCACTATGTGCTGAGTATAATAGTGAGGGGAAGCCAGTGTTCTGATGTTTCCCACTTCAGTCCAATCTTCCAGCTGTAAGCTGAATGTCTGTTTAAAATTATGAGCCTCGGGCTGAGGAGATAGCCCTCAGCCCGAGGCTTATAGTCTAAGCACCTGCCTGTAAGCACAAGGACTTGGGTTCAATCCCCAGTACTGCATGCCGAGACAGCCCTAGAACACTGGATACACTATGCCATCCCTGAAAGTGGGTGTGGTGGTGCATGCCTGTAAGCCCAGTGCTGGAGAGGCTGAGACAGGAGGATCACTCTGAGTCCAAGCTTTGGTACAAGTGAGACCCTGTACCAAATAAATAAATAAATCTAAAAAATAATAAAATAAATTTATAAGGCTAATCGTTTTACCTCTCTGTTCAAAAGCTGATGCCTGCCAGTGTATCTCTAGATACACTTTTCACCACTCGTAGCACATTTATTCATTCAGAATATTCATTCAACAAAGTCGGTAGTAAGATAGATATGCAACTGTTATGGCTTGTGTCTAGTGGTCTCCCCAAAGCCTCATGCAGTCATGAGGCAGACTTCTAGAGTTTGTGATTAACTGTGCTCCACTGGGATTACAGGTGTGAGTGCTGCTGGGATTATTGGTGTGAGTCCTACAGCCAGCCTGGGGCAGAGAGCCTGAAGCAACTTAAGGGAGACAGGCTTTTTCTCTGTTACCACTGTGGCTACTGCTCCTCACTTCGGCTCTCTTCCTCTTCAACACCACCATGAGTGGCTGCCCTCTGCCATGCACCAGGATTGCTTGGGGCCAGCTGAGTGTGGACTGAAATCTCCACTGACTGGGAGCTAAAGAAGCCTTTCTTTCCTTCATTTTGGGTGTCCGGTATTTTGTTCCGAGAAGAGTAACAGACAGCAATGCACAGTTGCTACTTGGCTGAAATAAACGTGCACACAGCCGAGTGGATCGCGTGGAGAGCACGACTCTCAGGGTCTGCCACACGCTTCATCTGTCTCCCGAGTCTGGCCAGGCTACTGACATGTTCCGAAGGCGGCCTGATTCTCATGGCTTGAACTCATTTGCATATTCTTTTTTCTTTTAAAGAGAATAAAAACTAGTAGACCCAACGTTAGAAATGATACAGATTTCAGGAGAACTAAGATGATAGGTACTCAGCAGCGGTTGTTATACGGCACACTGTTGTCTTCAAAGTAGACTGAGATTACCAGATATACGCACGTAAAATATGTCAGAATACAGACTTTAAGCATTGACTTCTCCCTTCAAAACTCCAATAGAAGTTATCTCCAATTATCCCAGGGATCCTTTTTCCTCTTCCTTCCTTTGAATCTTTTCTCCCTTCCCTCATCCCAATTGTTCAAGCCTTTTGAGCAGTTTCTTTCCCTTTTACTCCAGCTATTGTACCTTTTGGATTTTATTTACTCTTCCAGGTTCTTACACTCGGGGGACAATGTGATGTCTACACAAGCAGGTCTGAGTTATCTCATCTGTGAGTATGGTCTCTAGTGGCATCTGTTTACCTAGAAAAGACTTGAGTGTCATTCTTTATAGCTAAGTAGTACTCCATTGTATAAAAATACCACGTCTTTTTTTTTCCATTCCTCAGTTGGGGGACATTTGGATTGTTTTCAAGATTTAGCTCTCGGTAGTGGGAGTTACTTCCGGGTATTGGGCCATGGCTGCTCTCCTCTGAGCTGTGCAAGACCCAGCTTCCCTGGGAAGACCTCTTCACCGGCTATGGTACGGCAGTGTGCAGAGGTGGGTGGGGATCAGGTCACACCCTCCGGAGGAGAAACCACCAGGCCCGGACACAGAGAAATTCCAGATCGTCTACCATTTTAATGCGATCTGAGTCTTTGGCTTCTTGTCTCGGCTGAAGGTGGCACAGACTGCCTTGATAGTGCTGGCGCTGCCCGCCGGGCTCCTACTGGTACTCCCAGGGTCTTGTGACCCTAAACTCCCTGTGCCTCGCGAGTGGGGTGGCTGGCTTTGCCCTGGGCATGCTGTGCCGGATGAGCTACTTCTTCCAGAGGCTGGTGGGCATCCTGTACGTGAATGAGACGGGCACTGTGCTGCGGGTGGCCCATCTGTCCTTCTGGGGCTGGCGGCAGGACACGTACTGCCCCGTGGAGGATGTGATGCCCCTCACAGAAGCGAAGGACAATCCCTAGGATGTGTTGATGTGTATCCAGCGGTACAGCGGGAAGCAGACTTTCTACCTCACTCTGCGCTATGTGCAGGGCTGCGGATGGAACCCGGGTCCTCACGCATCGTGGACAGTGAAACAGCGGGCGGTTCGCTGAGGTTTTCGGGGCAGTGCACGCATACAAGTGAACAGCTGGGAGCTGGGCCGCCTGCGTCCCCGACAGGGAAGCTGAGGGCATGGGCGCAGGTGAAGGAGGGAAATCTCCAGGTGCCCTGGAGACCCGTCTGTTGGGAGATTCATGAGACAGAAGGTAATAACCAAAAAAATTGCCTGACTTTCGGGCAGAAGTTTCTGAAGAGGCAATACTTGAACCAAACTGTGCCAGGTTCCCTGAGACTGTCATTGCCCTGAACTTGGAAGGCAGCAGGTGTGGCAGGAAAGCAGCCAGCGTTCTGGGCTCCCAGGGAGTGGTCTCTTTTCATCTGCAAAATGTGAAGTCCTGCATGAATTGTGGTGTAAGTATGAAAATAAACAGTACAGGTCAAGCTGCCCTGTGGCTCAGTGGTGGAGCTCTTGCCCTGCCTGTGCAAGACCCCGGGTTCCATCCGCAGCCCTGCAAAACATGACTGCCAAGGGCTCTGCTCAGTGATCGAAGCCAGGTGGGAGGGTTCCAGGCAGGCAGTGCAGATTTCCCAAGCCTGTGCTGTGCCCTGGTACATACCCAGTGGTGGAGGCAGGCACTGGAGTGCAGCTGAGGGCAAGGTCCCACTACTCTGTTGGGGTGGTGACTGCACACTGGCTGGAGCAGGGCTGCTCACATGAGCACTCCAGCTGAGCACCCAGGCCAGCTCATGTTTGAAGGTATCGCAGTGTAATGCAGGCAGAGCCTCTCGCTTATGTATCACCAAGTGAGAGGAGGCTATGTGTGCTGCTTCTCCTGACTTGTTTTTAATGAATCCAGAAAAGTTATTATCTTTACAATTTTTGTCAGCACAATTTTTTTGTTGTTTTGGAGACAGGAACTTGTTGCATAGTGTAGGCTGGCCTCAAACTCACCGCAGTCCCCCTGCCCTAGCCTCCTGAGTGCTGGGACGTGGTACATACCCATGGATGTGGGTCACTGTGGCTGGCAATTATTTGCCATTTAGAAGTGAGTAACTTTTGTTCTGTGGCTTTCCAGGCATTTATTATTGTTTATTTTCTTTTTCAGAAATTAATTTTTGTCATAAAATTTATGTAACAAAAGTATTCTTGTAACCATTTAAAAATGTATAAGTAAGCACCTTAAATACATTTATAGTGTTGTACAAAAAAAAATTTAGCTCTTAGGGGAAATAAGAACCTTTCTCCACTGTTGGTGGGAGTGCAGACTGGTACAACTACTGTGGAAATCAGTGTGGAGAGTCCTCAAAAAGCTAGGATTGGAGGTCCCATTCAACCCAGCGGTTCCCCTCCTGGGCATTTTCCCAGAAGAATTGAAAACATCATACCACAGCGATGTATGTGCACACTTGTTTACAGCTGCATATTCTTTCTTGATCCTAGAGTCCTTGGCTCATTCCTGGTCAGCCCCATCGAGGCTTTAGGCCTATGTTCTTTATTACTGCACTTTCCACTTCGTACTGTTGTAGCTCATTTGTTTGAATCTCTCATTGGACTATGACCTTACCTCTAAATGTTTTATTATAAGCTCTTGGTGCAAGAAAATAGCCCTGATTTGCAATGTTTTCGTTTCCATAGTCTAAATACTCTCACTAGAGTGAATTTTAAGCTTCTAACAAGATGTCATTAATTACGAAGTGGGACGAGACTTGCACAAACTTGTACAGGTTGGATCCTGCACACTGTTGGGTGTTCTTCCAATAAGAATAACATTAAGTAAACATGCACTCAAGTGAATGAACCAGTTAGTCAGCTGATGGTTAGAAATATCTCTTGGAACATACAATCTTTACTCATCTAACTAAACTGGTTGTGACTTCAGATGCCAACATTAGATTTTAGATCCTGTTCTGATTTCAAGATAAAAAATTCTCCTTGGCAACGAGAGGAGTACTCTGTTTCTGGTTCTCCTAATCATCCCCTCCTATTACAATTTCTGCTCCAGTTTCTGGAGAACACCAGCCTATTCTAGGGAAGCTATATTTAAATCCAGAGAGTAATCATTTGCACAGTCTTCACTCCTGGCTACTTTACTATTGCATTTAGAATTCTTAAACAACTACAGCTATTGTGACAATAGGTCTTGCCTGCTGTTGAGCCTTCAAGGAACAGGTGAACACCAGGACTATGGGGGCTGTGGGAGGGGAACCCGCTTGATGGACACAGGAAGAGTCTTCACGTATTAGTTGATTGGTAGGCAGATAGACTGGTGTGAGAAGAGACAAGGAGAAAGGAAAGGAAAGCCTTTGTTGTGGCTCCCCTGCTTATAATGTAGAGCGCCCCCAAAGACATCTGTGTATTTATTAGTTGGCGCTGTGGGTACAACTGGGTTTGTGTGCATATTCCCCATTGGATTGATCCTTATAGCCTTTATTGATCCTTACCTGTTGAAACCCAAGGCAGTGGAGCAGGTTATCATCCTGCAGCTGTCCCTGGAAGGGAAAGCAGAGAACTAGGGCAAGGCAGAGTCTTACGTTTGGTGAGCAATAAAGAAGAGTTTCTCTGACCCTTCCAAAGGCTGTCAGTGGCTTCTCTTGAGAGCAGGGCTACAGCAGCCCTCCCCAGCCACAAAAGATACAGGCAGAAGCAGGTAGAATCCAGTATGAAGCTGAGCCCCCTGACAGGAAGCAGAATGCCCACAGATGTACTCCTTGTAGGCTTGGGTGTTATAAACAAGTGTTTAAGACATTTAGAGCAAAGTGATTTTTTTAAAAGCAAGAGATTTATTTTAAAAGCCATTTGAGAGTTGCTCTCTGTGTGTAACACATCCTTAAAACAGTTTTAGCTGACACTATGGATTTATCTTGATTAATTTCCTTCGGGTTTGGAAAGCACAGATGTGATTTTGGAGTCCTAGAGAAAGTTGGCTGCTGCGGGATCATCTCTTCATGTTCATTACGGTGTTTGGACAAGCCACACGGGCTTATCCTGGGAGCAGGGGCCATCTGCTATTTCTGCATGGAGAGGGGGCAGGGTGTTACAATGCAAGTGATGTTTCTGTCCATGCTTAGAATCCATGTGCCACCTATTTCTACCTAGGGCTGTGTGTGTGTGTGTGTGTGTGTGTGTGTGTGTGTGTGTGTGTTAGGGGAGGGGTGTAGAGAAAGAGCAGATGGGACACCACCAGGAGCTTCAGTGAAAAACTAGATTCCTCCCTCCATCTGCTTTTCTTAACAGTCGACTTGTCCAGAGCCCAGAGAAGCACTAGAAGCGAGTCAGTCCTGCAGTTGGCTGGCGCTCCTGGCAGAGCGGAGGAACTAGTGAACCCCTGTAAACACTTGATCTTATCTGTAAACTTGGATTAATATTGATGTCCACCTACTAGGGCTGTTTTGAAAATTAAATATGAGATAACTCAGGTCAAACGCTTACTTTTTGCCTAGCTCAGCATAATAAGTCAAAACTCTGGTTATCCCTGGACAACTACAGCAATGTTCTCATTGATTTCCCTTCTGCTCTTGTCCCCTTCTAATCCCTTTCCGGAAAGCAGCCAGAATGAGTTCTGAGCCACGTAGAGCACGCCATGTACCTTCCCCAAGGCTTTCCCCTGCTCCAACCTGCCCTGCTCCTGTGCTCCTGGGACTTAGCCACTGGAAAGACCTGCTTTTCATCCACGCCAAGCACCGCTCAGCCCCAGGACTTTGGCATTGCCCTTCCCTCTACCGGCAAGCTCTGTGTCCTCGATCTTTCTAGCTGCTTCCTGTCTGAGAGAGACCTCCAACTCGAAAGGAGTCCAATGCCGCAGTCTATAGCGCTGTTTCATTTCCATCACTGCCTGAATGTAGCCTGTTAATTTATTCCGTTCCCTGTGTCACTGATGTGCTGCCCTACCCTTGTGGCCACATTTCCCTCCCTTAGAATACAAGTTTCCTAGAAGATTCGTATCTTTTTTTTCATTGTTGTAACCCTAGAATCTTCTACAGTGCATGACACAGGATAAGTATTGATTGAATTAATGGAAAAATAATATTTTTTCCTCTCATTTCCATTATATCCTTTTTTTCAAAAATTAGCTGAACGGGCTGATGGGATAGCTCAGTGGACTAAACGACTGCTTAGGCAAATGCAGGGACTGGGGATTCGATCCCCGGCACCACACGTCCTGCCAGCCCCATCCCTAGAAGCACTGAGCCAGCCAATGAGTCCAGGTGTGGTGGTGCACACTTGTAATCCCAGTGCTGGGAAGGCTGAAAACAGGAAGATCACTACCAGTCCAAGCTGCATAGTGAGACCCCCTACCACATATATTTAAAAAAAAAAAACATAAGAGAAACAAAATTTAGCTGAAGTATAAATTTCCTCTAGGAAATCACTTCTGGCCATTGCAACTTTAAAGAATACTTTTATTTTATGAGCTCAGGAGGCCCTGGGGATATACTCCATTTCTTTCTTAGTACATGTCACCAAATAGGAGTGGTGATGCCTTGTCTTTACTATATCCACAATTCAACAACATAGAGAGGGAAGAATATCTCCAAGTACATTTTTATGAAGGCAGCATGACACGTCAGGAATATTGGCATGGGACAGAAGATGGTGTGTCAAAAGCTAAATCAGACCTGGAAAAAAAAAATCCCACAAAGCTTGTTAAGACCTTATTATCTATTTCAGATATAAATAAAATGAAGGAAATCCCTTTTGGCTTCCCACTATTGGTAAAAAGCCAAAAACAAAAACAAAAACAAAATAGCAGTTGTTTTTGATCCTATAGGTGTATTATGATTCTCTAGAGAAGCAAAGTATCCTACCCAATGACCCCCTGAGGGTACCCTAGATTTTAACATTTGTTCTAAATGAAGTGGGGAGTCAGTTTCACAGGAACCAACCGTTCTCTAAAACCCCAGGGATATACCAGTTCACTCCCATTCATCATTTAGAAGGACTCAGACACACCTCATGGTGTCAGTGCTTTGTTTAGGAATTCCCAAGCTCCATTCTGGGCTCAAAAGTCCAAGTCTCAAGTCTCCTTCAAGATCCAAGGCAAACTCTCAAGTGTGAGCCCGTGTACTAATGAAAACGTAAACACTTGCAACATTCAAAGGCACAAGGTACACATTACCATTCCAAAAGATACACACAGCAGGATACCAAGCATTGGGAGCAACACGAGTCCACCATACAGCAGGGCAAACTTTAAGTCCTGCAGTTCCATGTGGGACATCCAAAGCAATCTGTGATGAGTTCTGAGTTCCAAAGGTTTTACATGAATCCACCCCACAGCACTCGTGGTGGTAGCTCCCATGGTGTCTCTTTTAGGCTGGCTTTGCTCCCTCCTTGCAGTATCCTTTAGATGATCCACGTTCCTGGCTTTTCCAAACGTCTGGGGTTTCCACTGAATAGGCTTCTCACTCACAGCTTCACATACTACCTTCTCGAGTACACACTGCCTGGCCTCCCAGGCCTTCTTCTGAAATCAAGGTAGAAGCCTTCTTAACCTCAGAACTCCTGTATTCTGCATGCACCTAAAAGCAGCACCACTTGGATGATGCCAAGGTCTGTTGCCAGCTGGAGCAGCAGGCAAGCTTTCCTCTCTCTTGGCTGTAGGGGTCGAGGGCCTGGATTGCTAAGCACTCTGACCCTGATTTCCAGGAGCAAATTCTCCATGCCAGTGCCTTTTTGGAACCTGGCAGGGCCACTGCTGCCATTCTGGTTTTCCCTCAAGGCAAAGTCCCTGACCTTTGCAGTTCTGAGGTTGCAAAGGGTGAAGACCTTCCTCCTCCTGTTGACACCCTCAGGCCATCTTTTCCATTCTCAGGTTCCTCCCAGCAATGGAGAGATCCTCTCAGCTCCATCTTTGCAGTCCACAGCTTTCTTGGCACTTCCTTTCTGACCAAACTCACAATATTTTGAACCATCCTGCTGGGCTCCTTGCTCTTCATTCTCAACATAAATCTTGCTAAAAGCCCCCAGTAACAACCATGCTACTGCCCCAATATTTGGCTGCTTTGAAATAAATTTTGCCACCTTGATCAGCCCATCATGTTTAAACTCACTCGCAGGCAAAGTCTCTGGACATGAGCAAAATGCAGACAACTTTTCTGCCAAGTCAAAACTCAAATGATCTGGAGTCCAGCAACCAACGTGGTCCTTCTTCCCAGAAGAAACCTCCCCAGCCTGGTCTTTACAGGCTGGCTTTCCATCAGCCTTCTAGTTTTCTGTGCTCTGACCAGAATCTCCCAAACAGAACAACCGAAGCTGTTCCAGTGCTTCATTTGTAGGCGACGTCTCTGAACCTTTCCTGCTTCTTCCCATAAGCAATTCCCAAAAGCTTGTAATCCACATGGTCAGGTTTAATCACAGCAACGACCCCACTCATGCAGTACCAAATTCTGTCTCAGTTGCTCTTCTCTCATTGCTGGGACAAATACCCAACACCCAATATGAAGGAAGGAAAGGTTTATTTAGTTCATAGTTACTGCAGGTTTCAGTCCATGTTCAGCGGGATGTAAGGTGGAGCAGCACAGAGCAGAAAGCAACCTTTCATGGTGGTGGCAAAGAGCAACAGCACAAGGGAGAGCTGGCAGCAGCTCAAGCAGCTGACCTCTCTTCCCACTTACACTGTAATGCAAATCACCTTCTCTGGGACAGATGCAGCATCCACACCCACAACAATCAACCACCCACTCCAGCAGCAACCCCAAGACTGCACAAGGCTTTGGAGGGACACCTAGACACAAACCAGAACACTTTCCTTGAAATAAACTGTAGAATGACTTTTTCATTTCAAGAAATGTTAAATCATAGATGCATTAAATTAATAGCTTGAACTAATTGTAAGTCATTGCCTCAAAAGGCAAGATGGGGCACATCCAGAGGGCACAGCTGTAGAACTGACATGCAAGATTAAAGCTGCAGTGGGCCAAAGGCCACAAACATGTGAGGTCCTCAGGAGGAGGTCCCAAGCAATGTGTAAACCCAAGTTCACATTCTAGACATGAAAATTAGAGTCCTAACACCAACTGAGCATGGGGAAAGATAAGAATGTCTATTTAAGGTTCAATCCCTTTACATCACTTTGGATCTCTTTTTGTCCAAAATATGGACTTTAAAACATTATTATTTGTTTGATACAGGGCCTCACTATGCAATTCAGACTCATAGTGATCCTCTCGTCTCAGCCTCCCCAGTGCTGGGACTACAGGTATGAGATACCGTGCCTGGTTTGGGGCTTCCATGACTGTACAGTACGTGATACCAGAGATTGACTTGGGTCCTTGAGCCTAGCAAGTGGGCCCTTAGACCACCGAGCTATCGCCCCAGCTCTAAGTATGGACTTCATTTGTTAAAGTCTTCCCTTGGTTATACATCAGAGTTTTAGTGTTCTTTTCTATTTTATCAAGTTAATTACTAGGAATCTTTGCATTAAAATTTCTAAGCAGAGGGACTGGAGAAATAGCTCAGAGGCCTAAACACCTGCCTGGCAAGTTCAAGGATCCAGGTTCAATTCCTGGTAATGCATGCTGTACCAGCCCAGGTACACAGAGTTGGCCAGTGAAACTGGGCATGGTAACGTATGCCTGTAATCCCAGTGCTAGGGAGGCTGAAAACAGAAGGATTACTATGAGTCTAAGCTGTGTAGTGAGACTCTGTACCAAACAAATAAATAAATAAGAATTTAAAAAATAAGTAGATTCTAGAAATATATTGATTTTGATATATGCTACTTTTGTGATAGTCTCCTTATTGAAGTTGTGCTTTTTTTTTTTTTTTTTTGTATTTTAGGGAAGGGTCTACAGGGTGTTCAGGGTCTCACTACTAGATCAGACTTGTAGTGATCCACCTGTTTATAGCTTCCTAAGAGCTGGGATTATAGGCGTGTGCCACCCTGCCCAGTCTCCATTGCGGTCTGAACACGCCCCAGGGGTGGGGCTGCTCTTTGCCACCACCATGAAATGTTGCTGTCTGCTCTGTGCCACTCTGCCTTAGACTCTGCTGAACTATTTGGCTGGCCCAAAATGTGAGGCTTTTTTCTTTTTCTTTCTTTTTCCTTTTGGTGGTAGGTACCATGGATTGAACTCAGGACTTTGCCTTATAAGGCAAGCACTTATTCCACTGAGCTATCTCTTCAGCCCTTGCTGGTCATTTTAGACATCCCTTTTATTTTGACCTTGGCAATTTTCTTTTTAAAAAATGCTAAGAATTTTTTTTTTTTTATTTGTGCATTTGGTACAGGGTCTCACTATGCAGCTCAGACTCGCAGTGATCCTCCTGTTTTCAGCCTCCTCAGCGCAGGGATTACAGGTGTGCAGCCGGTGTGGCATGTAGGTCCAGGGTTTAAGCTTGCCAAAGCAAGCACTTAGTCCACTGAGCTATCTCACCAGCCCTTTAAAATATTTTTCTAAAGCTGTACACATTTTCCCCCAAAGCTTAAAATAATTCTTTAAAAAGATGTTATCTTAAATCTCATTTTCTCACCAGAGTTAATAGTAGTGGAAAATGGTTTTCATCACCTCTTAGAATGTCTGCAGATAAAATAGATGGAAATTGTTTTATAATAAATGGATCTTATCTTACATGCACTATATTAATTTTATATGAATTTAACAGTAAAAACAAATTTAAAGAAAACTGGAGAATTCATAGAATTTAAAATAATTGTTGCTTTACTTTTAGAGACATCAGTTTAAAAAAAAAATTTTCCCAGTCTAAGAAACAAAATTTGTCATTAAGAAGTTGGAGTTTAAAAAATATATATACATATTTTTTTGAGACAGGGTTCACCATGCAGTTCAGGCTGGCCTTGAACTCACTTTGTAGCCCAGGCTGGCCTTGAACTAGCAGTGATCCTCCTGCTTCAGCCTCCCAAGTGCTGGGATTACAGGTATGCACCACCATACTTAGTTTGTAGCAGTTTTTAAGAAACTGATGACTCAGAATCAGGTAGTGCAATGATTTGAACGTGGCCTTTTCCCCTGAACCCATGCAGCTCATTCCCCAGATTCAGGTGACCACAGTACGAAGAAGTTGCGGACTTAATCCTACCACGGCATTTAGGAGTGGGATCTCAGAAAGTGATGCCTTGAATAATCTTTAGGGTGAAAGCTCCATGACTGAAATCTCGGTGCATTTATAAGAAGAGGGGCAGAGGATCAGATACAGAGATGTACAGTTTCTTTTTCCTGCCATGTGACATTGTCATGTGCTGGCTTGGGATGCTGCTAGCAAAAAAGGCCATGCCATGACCTAGCCAGGATGACCCTGCCAATCCCTTTTTAGTGCAAGTGCACCAATTGATTCTTTTTCTTTTGGGAGGGTGGGTGGGGGATAGAGGTTACTTTACTACTGAGAGTGTCACCCCATCTAACCACAGCTTAAAGAGGAGGTGATATCCTGTCTTCAAGACCCCACATATACATGGGGTCTAAGCCTTCCAAAAACTTCTGTTTGCTCTGCCTTGGTCTAGGACAAGGCAAGCTATTCTGTCTTTGACCACACCATCCGTTACAGGCTTGTGCTCTCCCGGGATCACCAGCCTTTGTCTCACCAGCTCATCTGTAAATTTTCTTTTGATGTTGACTTTTTTTCTTAGTCTATTTTTTAGTTTCTTTTTTTTGTTAGTAGATATTTGCAATACACGCTAATTACGTGCATCTTGAGGAATTGTAATATACACTCAGGACATTTAAAGACTGACTGAAGGAAATATTTAAATAGAGGAAAGACCATATTCTCAACACATGCCTTGTGCTACTTAGTTGCTTGGAAATTCTGGAGTACAAGTTGTCAACGTCTCTTGTAGTCTTCTTGCTTCTAAAGATTTTCAATTTGCCTTTGCAGCCCAAGGAGCCAGTGGTACTCTGGAGAATCCAGCGCTGGACACAAGTCTACTGGAGGAGTTTTTGAGCAATGACTTCGATATGGGGGTCTTGTAAGTAATGAAAGAACATCAGTGGTTCCAAACTTCGTGATAACTGAATGAGATAGGAAGTGTTTCAGCCTGCTCTATTTTCCAAACTAATTTAGATATAATTGATATTATTTCTTCTATAAATCTTTGGTACATTTCACCAGCAAGGCTACATCAACCTGAAACTTTCTTTGTGAAAAGTGCCTTCTCTTGACAACTTGTGTCATTGCAAAAATTCAACAGCTTGAATAAATATGGGGCTATTTAGGTTACACTCTATATGTTCTAGTGAATTTGTCCGTTTCATGTAAGTTGTCAAATTAGTGGCATAAAATTACTCATATTTCCTTATTTTATTTAATGATATTAAGATCTATATTGTTATGGCTTGTGTTTAGTTGTCCCCTCAAAGCCTCATGTAGTCATGGGGTGGGAACTTCTAGAGTTTGTGATTAATTTATGATCCACTAGGATTATATGTGATCTCAGACTGGGATTATGGGTCTTAGTACTGCTGGGATTATGGATGTGAGTACTTCCCCCTGCCTGGGGCAGGGAGCCTGCATGTAATATAAGAGATAGAGAGACAGACTTTCTTTAGCTATTGCTTTGCTGCATGGTTGTTGTTCCACCCCATGAACTGCTGCTCTCTGCCGTGTGCCCCTCTGCCTTGGAGCCAGCCGAGTATGGACTGAAACCCGCAGTAACTGTGAGCTGAATAAACCTTTCCTTCCTTCATACTGGGTGTTGGGTATTTGTCCCAGCAAGGAGAGAAGAGTAATTAAGACAATAGTGACAGTCTTCATATTGTCCTTTAGTAGTTTGTCTCTCTCTTTTTTTATTGATCAATCTGGAGGAGGTTTATAAATTTTCTTAACTTTTTTCAAGGAACCGGGTTAGAATTATATTCACAGTTGTTCTTCTGTTTTCCCTTTCATTGGTATCTGCCCTTATTTCTGGTATTAATACAGCTATGCAAAATTTCTTTTTTATTCTTAACTTATATACAGTAAAACTTAATCTTTTTGTATTCATTTTATTGCTGGCACAAATACTCGACACCCAAAGTGAAGGAAGGGAAGGTTTGGGGCTGGGGAGATAGCTAAGTAGAGTAAGTGCTTGCCTGGCAAGTGCAAGGGCCTGAGTTCAATACCCAATTCTACAAAAAAAAAAAAAAAAGGAAGGAAGGAAGGAAGGAAAGGTTTGTTTAACTCACAGTTACTGGAGGTTCCTGTCCATACTCTGCTGGCTCCAAGGAAGAGTGGTAGACAGCCGAGAGCAGACTTTCCTCACGACAGTAACGAGCAAGAGCAAACGGAGAGGCAGCAGCCCAGGCAGCTGGCTACCTCTCTCCCCCCTTACACTGTAATGCAGACTACCTGCCCCAAGGCAGGGGCAGCGTTCACATGCACAATAATCAATCCAAACTCCAGAAGCTTCCCTATGACTGCATGAGGCTTTGGGGGGGGGGACCCCTAAACACAACCATAACAATACTTAAGACATATAATTCAGCCTAATCCAGGTTTCAAAGAAATTTTTTGTGTGCCCTAAGAGTTTTCCTCTTTTTCATACTTGAGACAGAGTCAGATCCATAGTGCAGGCTGGTTTTGAACTCACTATGCTGCTACCCATGCTGGTCTTGAGCTATCGGTGATCTTCCTGCCTCAAGTCTCCCAGTGCTGGGTGGGAAACGGCACCACCACGCTCGGCTGGAGTTCCACACTCAGGTCTACTTATGATCCATTTGCAATTAATTTGTGAATAAATTTTGAGATATGCCCAAGTAATTTATTTGTAGATGGATGTCCTCTAAAATTATTAGTTCAGAGCTGTTATCCATTGAATTCATGGCTGATTAAAGAAACGATTTGGCCATGTTTGTGAGGTCTCGTTTCCAGAATTTCTGTTTCATTCCACTGTTCCATGTGCCTATCATTTGGTCAGTACACACCGTCATTATTAATGCACCTTTGTCACAGATCTTAAAATAATATAGTGTAAGTTCTCAAAATTTGTCTTATTTTCAAAATTCTTTTAGGAAGAAATATTAAAATCATCTTTTATATATCTAGAAATCCCGATAATCTTGATTAAGATTATATTAGTCTGTAAATCTATTTGGGGAGAACTGACGCCTAAGAAAAGTTAATCTTCCAATCCATGAACATAGTATATGTCTTCATTTTATATTTTTTATGTCAGTGTTTTATAGTTTTCAACATACAACATAACCTGTCCATTTTTAAAATGTATTTAGTATAGGGTCTAAAATGTATTTAGTATAAGGTCTCACTACACAGCTCAGACTCATAGTGATCCTCTTGTTTTCATTTTCCCAAAAGGTGGGATTACAGGCAGGGGCCACCATACCCAGTCTCAGTTGCAATCTCAGTGTGGATCGAATCCTTACCGCTTCCTAAGCAGGTGCATTAGTCCACCGAGCTGTGTAGCCAGCTTATTTTGTTTGATTTATAGGTAGTAATTTCACATTTTTTTGAACCATTGTACATGATATCTAAAGACATTTTTGTGTTCCAATTTTTTGTTTGGGGGGTTTGTGTTGCAATATTAATTCTAAAGGCTTTTGAAAAAAAATATTTCTCGGGTTTTTCTATGTTGATAATTATGTTACCTGTAAAATGAGACAGTTTATCTTTCTTTCCAAATGCTGTTCCTTTTTTGATCCTTTTTTCTGAAAGCTTACTGAATTGAGTACAATGTTGAATTGAGAAGTAGTAAGAGAAGACATTCTTGCCTTGTTACTGGTGTTAAAGAGAGATTCAATTTTTTAAATCATTAAGTATGATATAAGTAATAAAGACTTGCAGTGTCCTTCATTCCTTCAAAGTGAGTCTCCTAGTTTGATGAGAATTTTTACAGTAAATAGACATTGAATTTTATCAAATGTTTTTTCTGTACTTATTGATGAAATTATGTCTTTTTTGTCCTATCTATTAATATGATGAAATGTTTATTTAATTTTGAATATTGAACTGCATCAAATTTATGGAGTAAACCTCAAATAAATCATATATATATATATATATATATATATATATATATATATATATTTTTTTTTTTTTTTTTTTTTTTTTTTTTTTTTTTTTTTTTTTTTTTTTTTTTTTTTTTTCCCAGAACTGGGGATTGAACTGAGACCATTGTGCTTGCCAGGGAAGCACTTATTCCATTGAGCCACCTCCCCAGCTCAGAATTAATATATATTAATATATGACCTATGTACTTTTTCCCCCTGGATTCACTGACAAAAACTTTGGTGTGGATTTTGCATCTGGATGTATGATCTGGATGTTTAAGAGAATGTTAGTCTGAAGTTTTCCTTTTTGATACTTCTATTTTGGGTAGAGTTGGGAATCAAGATAATCTGTCTCTGTCTCTGTCTGTCTCTGTCTCTCTCTGTCTCTGTCTCTGTCTCTGTCTCTGTCTCTGTCTCTGTCTCTGTCTCTCTCTCATGAATACTACTGCATTAAATAAATATTGGTGTGCAGATTTCTCATTTCTTTTGGTTGTATACCCAGTAATGGAATTGATGAATTATATGAGCCTTCTATTTCTATTGCTTAGAAAAACTTCTATATTGTTTTTCATAATGGTTGTATATCTACAGCATATAGAAATTATTTTCTTTACATTCTTGCTAGCTCCTATTATTTTGATGTAGCCATTTTATTTTTTGGTGGAACCAGGGATTGAACTCAGGCCCTCACATTTGCCAGGGAAGTAAGTGCTTATTCCACTGAGCCATCTCCCCAGCCCCTGATGTAGGCATTCTAACTAGAGTGAAATGATATAGCTTTGTGGTTTTCACTTGCATTTCCATAATTTTTAGAAATGCTAGGGCTGGCAAGATAGCTCAGCGGACTAAGTGCCTGCTTAGGCAAGTGCAGGGGCTGGGGTTTGATCCCTGGCACCAGGTGCCAAGCTGGCCCTAACCCACCCCAGTACATTGAACTGATAATCAAGTCTGGGCATGGTGGTGCACCCCTGTAATCCCAGTACTGGGGAGACTGAAAACAGGAAGATCACTATGAGTTCGAACTGCATAGTGAGACCCTGAACACACACACACACACACACACAAAGTGCTGAGCCTTTTTCATATACTTGGCCATTTGTCTATCAATTTTATTGTTCTTTTGAATTAAATGGCTTTTGGTTGTATCGATTTTTCTCCATTGTGATTATTTTTCAGTCTTATTGATTTCTGCCCTTATTTTTATTTACTTCTTTCTGCTTGCTTTGAGTTTGGTTTGCTCTTTACTAGTTTTGAGATAGATGATTAATTCTTAATTTTAAACCTTTTTTTGCTTATGTAAAAACTCAGTGTTACACATTTCTTTCTGTGTAGCTTCTGTATAGTAGCTGTGCATCTCAGTTTTGCTTGTTGCTATTAAAAGTATGATGTGATACTGTAATATTTGGTTTCCACACTCGTACACATGTCAGAGAACTTAAGAAGAGGGAAAGACAGCCCAGTATATTGACTCAGTATAATATTGTATCCACACTTTTTTGTTGATCTTTTTCCATGAGAAAATACCATGATTCTTCTTGGTGTTATTTTTCTTCCATTTTAAGAACTCCCTTTAGCCTTTCCTTTAGAGCAAATCTGTTGGTAATGCATTTGCTAAGCTTTCCTCCCTTGAAAATGTATTCACTTTACTTTCATATTTAAGGAATTTTTTTTTTTTTGCCTGATATAGAATACCTTGCTGATAGAATTTTTCTCTCCATTCAGCACTTTACATGGCATGACCAATTGTCTTCTAGCCCCCAGGGATTCTGGAAAGAAGAATTGCTTCCTTGTTTGTATGTTATTTTTTTGCACTGTTTATCTTTGCCTTGCCCCAGTTTGACTATATCTGACTAGGCAATGGTTTTCTTTGAGATTTTTCTGGATATGCTCAACTTGTTGACACTATAAATTTGTGCTTTTTAACACATAGGGAAAGTTTTCAACTGTTATTTCTTCACATTTAGCTTTCTATTCCAGTGTCTTTCTTTTAGGACTCAAAACAATACAAATGTTAGACTTTTTGATGTTACACCGTTCCCTAAGGTTCAGTTAACTTTTTCCCCTCAATCTCTGTAGTTACTCCTAAAATTCCTGATCAAAATATCATCAACATACCTCACAGACCTAGAGAAACTGTTCCTCAAATTTATTTGGAACCAGAAAAAACCTAGAATAGCAAAGGCAATCCTGGGCAACAAAGACAAAGCAGGTGACATTTCAATTCCTGACTTGAAATTATACTACAAGGCTACTGTGACAAAATCAGCATGATACTGGCAACAAAATAGACCTGACTATCTATGGAATAGATTAGAAGACACAGAAGCCTTTCCGAACAAATTCAGTCACCTGATCTTTGACAAAGGGGCCAAATATGCTTACTGGAAGAAACATATCCTCTTTAACAAATGGTGCTGGAAAAATTGGCTTTCTACATGCTGAAAACTAAAACTTGACCCAGCTCTATCACTATGCACTAAGCTAAAGTCAAAATGGATTAAAGATCTAAACATTAAAACAGAAACACTCAGTCTCCTGGAAGAGAAAGTAGGAGGAAATCTTGAAGACATAGGGATAGGCAAACAGTTCACAAACAGAAATCAAACTGCGGGGGTAATACTTGAAAGAATTTACAACTGGGTCCTCCTCTTATTGAAAAGTTTTTGCACATCAAAAGAAATTACTAAGAGTGAAAATACAACCCAAAAATTTGGAAAATATCTTAACTAATAAGCACTCAGACAAAGGTCTTCTACCTAGAGTTTATAAAGAACTAAAACACATTAGGGACCTAAAATTTAAAGACACAATGGATAATTCTACTGATCTGTCTTCAAGTTCACTGCCCTCCTTTATTATTATTATTATCATTTTTGTTCTTTTATCTGAGACAGCTGTTTTGTCCAGGTATTACGTGGGCCAGACTCAGACATTCATTACCCTGGTGCCTACCTCTCAATTCTTATAATATCAAGCAGCTGTCATGAATTCAAGTAGGAAGAGTGGACAGTGGATGTATTATTGCTCTTCTTGACCTAAAAACAACCTACCAGAAGTCGTATATTCTGTTCTCTTAGTGTTTTCATCTTTTTCTTTTTAATATTTATCATCTATCTATCTATCTATATCTATCTATCTATCTATCTATCTATCTATCTATCTATCTATCTATCATCTATTTGATACAGAGTCTTGCTACACAGTTCAGACTCATAGTGATCCTCTTGTTTCAGCCTCCCCAGCGATGGGATTACAGGCATGCATCACCTCAGCATGCAGTACTAGGCATCCAACTTGGGTCCTTCCTTGTTTGCTTGCCAGGTGGGTGTTTAGACTGCTGAGCTATCTCTCCAGCCCAGTGTCTTCTTCTTAAGGGAAGGAATAGCTGATTCCATCTGAACTCTTTACAACCAGAGTTAGTCATCCAGACCATGAGCACTTCAATTAGCAGTTTGGGTGGAAAAGGTAAACAAAAATCTTATTTAATAGACTGTCTTACCTTGGAGGTCAGAAAGTTGTCATACAATCTTAGCATCCATGATAATAATAGCCCTTTCTGGGCAAATGACAAGTATCTACTGATGGGGATTCTCACTGCTACTGTGACTCAGGCCTGGTTTTGCCCAAATGGATTTGCTATATTTGGAGATGGACTAAAGGGGTAGATTGTAAATAGGGGAGAGAAAAAGGATAATATTACTGAGTATTAACTATCCACTGGGCATGGTTCTTTGCATTTCGTATATTTGCTTATTTAATTCTATATTTGATATTGTATATTTCTTTTACATAACTCTGCTAAGTAGGAACAATATCTGTCTATCTATCTATCTATCTATCTATCTATCTATCTATCTATCTATCTATCATCTATCCATGTATTTTTTGGTGGTACCAGGAACTGAACTCAGGACCCTGCACTTGTGAAGCAGGCACTTATTCTACTGAGCTATTGCCCGGGCAATATTATGTATATTTTATAGAGGAGGAGGCCATGTGCTAAGAGTTAAGTAACACTCCATAGGTCAGTAAGCAGCAAAACTGGGTTGGAATCTGTGGTTTTAAGACACATGTCCTTTCTCCTGCACTCAGGTTTTAGATTAACTGATAGTTAAAGAATATTTTGGGGAAATGTGAACCTCAGGGAATTACATTTAAAGTACCCCAGGTTACCTATCAACAGGTGTGACTCAGCATAGATTTGAGCCATAGTTATGTAAAGATTGTCAGAGTTCACACTCACTATGGAAAAGTCCTATGATCAGATAACCTGTCATTAGGTGATAAAGGGTGCAGGCAGTTAAGAGAGGCTGCAATAAAAACCTGAGTGGGAACAAGCAGAAGCAGGCCCAACCTGTGACCTCAGGGACGCTGGGCTGGTTTAATGCCCATGATGTCTGTACTACCTATCCCGGCATTCCAAGTTTGGAGACACTAGGCTCTAGGCAGCATTTCTCTCAATAACTACAGGATATAATCTATACACACACACACATACACACACACACACACACACGTGCACACGCACACACACATACCCATAGCAGAGCTGAGATTCAGACCTTGGTATATTGCAAACCCTGGGTTAATTCTTATTTACTGAATTGTTTTTAAAATCATGGCTTTAAACTATCAATGGCAACTCTTTATCTAAATCACTTAAGAGACCACTAAACTATAAATTTGCTAAGCTGAGGTTTGAATTTCTTAGGCAAATGTTCAAATCTTAAATATATTTAAAGCTAGAATTACAGGTCCTATAAAACAGATTTTTCTAAATGTTCTATAGAAAACATATCCCATTTGGTGTTTTGGGAAAAAGTTTCATGATTAGTAAATAAGCTTGTGACTCAGTGACTTAAACCAAATTGATGAGCATATTTACTATAAGGGTTCTCAGAGCCTTTGTTGTGCTAATGTGCAGTTGGAGAAGAGAAGCAGTGTGGTATATTGCAGATTCTTCCAACCATTGACTTTTCTTTTTTTTTGTCTATGTATGTAGTACAGGGTTTACAGGGTCTCACTACACAGATCAGACTTGTAGTGGTCCTTCCCATTTTTCAGACTCCCAAGCTCAGATTGCAGGCGTGTGCCACCATGCCCAGTCTCAACTGCTGCCTCGGTGTGGCTGGGGATTGAACCTCTAGCCCCTGCATCTGCCTAAGCAGGGACTTTAATTCGCTGAGCTATCTGGCCACCCAAGCCTTTGAATTCTTCTAGGAGACATGTATTCATGTGTGAGCACTGGGATATGCTACTCAGGACTTTCTTATCCTCTTGTGAAACTGGATTTATACATGGAACAGGGGCCAGTTCTCTCAGCATGTGACAATTGCTGCAAATTGCCCTTAACCCTGTATTTCCTCACATGGAAGAGTCCAGGGCAGCTAAGTGTGTAGTGGAGAAGGCTGATTCTCTGACTTCCTGGAGAAGCCCACCAGGGGCCACCTAGGTACCCAGGTGCACTTTGTGGGTGGAACTTTCTGAAAAAATCCAGATGTTGAGCACACTTGCAGAGTGGGAGCTAGAAACTGAAAGAAGAGCATAAAACTGGTGGTTACAATGAAAGTAACAATTGTGTGTGTGTGTGTGTGTGTGTGTGTGTGTGTCCGTGTTTGTGTCTGTGTTTGTGTGTCTGGGTGTAGGAAGTCTCTGGAAAAAGACTAATGAATCTTTTTTTTTTTTCTTCTGTATTTTAGGGAAGGGTCTATAGGATGTTCAGGGTCTCACTACTAATCGGACTCTTAGTGATTCTCCTGTTCACAGCCACCCAAGAGCTGGGGTTACAGGTGTGTACCACCACACCAAGATTCAATTGCCTTCTCAGTGGGTCCCTGGGGCGGGGCTGGCATGTCAGGCCCAGGGATAAAACCCACAGCCCCTGCGCCTGTTTGCAGGCACTTTAATCCACTGAGCTATTTGGCCGGCCCTTAAACTAGTGAATCTTTATGAGAGGTTTTGTTCCTTTGAAAAACACCCAGAGGAGATTCATCTCTTTTCCTTTACTTAAAGTGATGGTCAGGGGAGGGAGATGTAGCCATGTAGCAGAGCACTTGACTGGCCTAATCCTGCCCGGGCAAGGAAGGCCCTGGGTCGAATTCCTGGTATTGCCAGAGAAGGAAGTGACAGGAAAACTGTTGGGAAAAGGAGCGTTTCAGCCCACACAAGACCACACTCAAGTTAGCTGGCATGAAAGGAGCAGTTTATTGATGGTAACTAGCAGGAGCAGGGCTGTTCAGCGGACCTGAACAGCAGGGACGGCTGGGGAGGCAGGGACTTTCTAAAGTAGGTGGGAACCGGGAAAGGAGAGTTATAAAGTGTTCTTGGCTGGGCCAGGGTGTTTTGGGCACAAAGTACAGAATCCTTAAAGCAAACAAAGCTACACACGTAAGCATCAGCCGGATGCAGACTGTCAAGTTTAAATCTTTGCAGCACAGTCATGGCTGGCGCACCCAGAAACATCAAAAGGGGTGCTCGGGAAGGGGGCCCACGGCTGGGTGCCGTAACATTCCAGACTTAAAATTATAGGAAAAGAGCGATGAAGTCTTTTCTGGCTACTTCCTGATATCAAGGGGCGTTGATTTAGAAGGTCCAGTCATGGTCTAGAGTGTCAAGTTCAGCCGTAGAAGAGGGGTGATATCCTTCAAAGAGCATAAGGTCAAAATTTTGGGTGGTTAATTTTTGGGCAATAGCTTTGATTAGGGAGACTGCACAGGGGGCCGCCAGTAAGAGGAGAATAAGGTCTGCCAGTGGGCCTAGGAGGGGAAGGACCCAGGCGAGTGCGGTGGGTCTTAGTGAAGCAGCATTAGAGGCTACTGTGGAGAGCTAGCTCTAATGCTGGAGACCTGAGGAGCGCTATCTGGCACCTGCGGAATCTTTTCTAATAACACCTGTTCGCTTGGCGTATGTACAGCACTCTTTCCTCGGAAGAGGCCGGTGCCACCTTTTTCTGTCTCTCTGCCTCTCTCTGTCTCTCCCTCTCTCTCTTACTTTCTCTCACTTATTTTTGCCTCTCCCTCTCTTTTTCTCTCACTTACTCTCTCTCTCCCTCTCTCTTTTTCTCTCACGTTTTCTCTCTCCCTCTCTCACTTTCTCGCACTTACTTTTTCTCTCTCTTTCTGGCATGCTGGTTCTATGCACGGCACCCTGGGCTTTGCACAGACCAGGCAAGCACTCTATAGCTGAGCTGCAACTTCAGCCCTGAAGTCTGAACTTTCATGTTTAATGATGTCAACCTAAGCTCTCCATAAAATTTTAAAAATGTGCTGAGTTTGGTTGGGGAAATAGCTGGGGTCTAGGGGTTGATGAGTATTGGGTCTTGATGGCAGGCAACACTGGGCCAGGAGGAAGCCCATACCATGGGGTTGACCTTCTCAGTGGGGAATGGGGTCTGGGAGGGAGGGCTGGAAGGAACAGGCAAAGGGAGAATGGCTAGAAGGAGAGAAAAATGTGGAAGGTTTTGGAAAAGAGAAAGTTATATGGAGCTTGGTGAGAGCATCTTGGCAGAGTAAGGGAGTGGGACGTAAAGGCATAAGCAGGAAGGAATAGGTAAAAGGCTTGCAACAGGAAATGAGGTAATATCTGCACCTGTGTGGGAGGAGCTTGCTAGTGGTGCTTGAGTTCTTTGATTGGTTTAACTCTATAGCCTATATAGGAAGACTGGACTAAAACACTACTCTGAATTTCTCCTTTTTGGGTTAACAACAGGTTTGCAGACCAAAATATTAGAGAAAAGGAAGGGCTACAAGAGCAGCCAACATTATGGCCCTAGCCCTTCAAGGTTAGTGAGGACTCAGAGCATAAGAGAACCTATACTGTAACATCCTGTAACTCAGTAGTGCCCCAAATTTTTTGATCAAGGAGATTATGGAGCCACAGAGGAAAGTGACCAACATGTAGAGTGTGCCTAAGGAGAGTCACATGGAGAGAAAGCATCTTTTCAGGCTTTCACAGAGAGCAAATTGGTCAAGCAATGGCCATGACTCATCCACATGGCTCACACTGACAAAGGATCTACAAAGTGCAGTACAGCATTTCAAGGTAAATCCTGAGGAATTTTGACTGACCTTGTCAGATATAAAAAGTTACATTTCTTCTTATATAGGTCTTGCTTTATCTTGGTCTTAACCATCCAGGAGAAAAGTATGAAGACAAGGTATAAAAAGTAAAGCCATATTAATATGCTGAGCTGCGAAAGGTTCAAGTCAACAACTCTGACATTGCCAGCCATGAGGATAGCCCACTACTATTATAGACCACTGGACTATGTTGGCTTACTTTGCTGAATTCATGTACCTACAATATACGAATGGCAATGGAATACCCATCTCTACAAAAGTAAACTATAAAAGGGGATATAAATGGAGGACCATTTTGTAGTTAAAAATATATCTGTATATAAATATAAAATAGTTAGCATAAATATACAGCTACTTTCTCTTACTTCAATGAGAAGAAAGTTTTGAACTAACAGTGTTTAGATATCATGTCTTCATCTTATACTATGAACAACTACTACAAAGACAACAATATGCAATGTATTGTTATAACTGTCCTACTAACCTATGTTGAAACTATCTCATTGCTACTTCTTTCTCAATAAAATTAATATAAAAAGAAAAAGAAAAAGAAAATGAATTCCTCTTTTCTTAGGAGAGTTATACAAAAAAATATAACCTAACATAATTAATAAGATTAGATGATTGTATTTGGAGGTTAAGCTCTCGTAGTAGGTCATTTAACTCAAATTTAACTGCTCATCAGAGAAATAATATTGAATAAATTGTTCAGCTTCATTCATCCATCCGCAGTTTCACTGCTTTGGAATAGGAAATAGCACAGCACTACATTTTTATAGAGAAAGTAAGAGAGCAAATGAAACAACATGCAGGGGGCCAGGGAGATGGCTCAATACAATAAGTATTTGCCTGCAAGCACAAGGGCCTGAGTTCAATTCCTGGTTCCACAAAAAAAAAAAGAAAAAAGAAAAAAGAAAGAAAGAAAAGAAAAAGAAACAATGCATGCAAGGGTTATCGGGGTGCCTGGCCTAGAGAAAGTTCTCAAAGTGGGTTCTTTGCATCAAAAGCAGCAGAGAAAAGGTCCTAAAAGAGACAAGGCCCCCAAGTTTGCTAATATAGAGTGGAAGGGAAGGAGTAGGGGCTTTCCTGTTTTGTTGCTGCTGTCCTATCCTTAAATGGTTTTCTTGGGCTGTTATCTGCTAGCATTTCTTCCAAGGACCTTTCCCATCTAGGATGGTAGTTATGAATGCTAACCAAACTTGATGAAGTATTTATAAAGTGCCTACCACATATTGACCTTTAATGTTCTATGGAGTGTATACACACACACGCACACACACACACACACACACACACGCACGCACAAATTCCTAATGTGAAAGTCCATGTGTGTGTGTGGGATATCTCATGTACATGAAAAGTTAGAGAAAGTATCTTCTTTAACAACTATTTTTGATAGGAGCAAGTTGCAACATTAAACAAAACATCTGGAATCCTTGTCAATAGCTTACGAAAGCCTGTGTGTTGGGATCAGTCTGTTCTGGCAGGGTTCAGAGGTATTTTTTTTTTTTAGGAATTAATTACAGTTAAAAATAACTGATTCTTAGGATTAAGTACTGTTTTAAAATTCTCTACAGGAGGCACCTGTCACCTGCCTCTGGGGGCAGGCTCTCCCTTTCCCCTCACTCCTGGCACACCACTACTACCCAGGTCACTCCAGCAGGAAGAGAGAGGCAGTGACAGAGAGAGTAAGGTCATGCAGTAAGAAGACAAATAAAAGTATAGTAAGGAAGTGGAGAGTGACAAGTGGGAGAAAGCTACTGTCATCCCAGATTGGGTGACCAGGAGAGCTTGCTTTTACCATATGAAATTATACACACAGAATATTCATTTTAATACATAGTATTTTTAAAAAAGTCTTTCCTACTTATTAAACACAACTCTGTACCAGGCACTGCACTGTACTAGGCACTGCGCAGAGCTGAGGTCTCTGAGTGGTGCAATGGGGCTTTGGTGAAGGGGTGGTTGGTGGTGTGTGAAGGCACTGGGACTCATCAGAGCAAACTCAGAGCTGGCCTGTGGAACTGTGCGTTGTCCCACTGGTATATTCACATGAAGAGTAGGTTGCTAGTATGTGTGGGGTCCTGCAAAGTGCCCAAGAGAATCTTGGACATGTAGGCATTCAGTCTGCTTCAGTGTGCTAAATCAAGGGTGCAACATGAAGAAGCCCTGGTTGCTTTGGCGGCAGCATGTGAATGTCCTGGGTGTACATATAAGTTCAGCTACCTAGAGGGAACAGCTTCTTTTATGCTCTCCTCTGATTTGCATAAAATTCAGCCCCTATGGGACTATTTACTCATCCTTCAAAAGACAAAAAATATGTTGTCTTGGTTACTTTTCTCTAGTTGCTGAGACCAAGGGTCTGACACACAAAGTTAAGGAAGGAAAGCTTTAATTAGCTCACGGTTTGAGGAGGGCTCAGTCTGTAACCATCTGGCTCTGAGGTGGGGTGGCATGGCATAGGGGAAGCACTTCAAGGGGGCAGAAAGCAGCAAAAGCAACCAGAACCAAAGGGGAGAAGAGTAACCCTTTCTCCTCTGCAAGCAGCCTAGCCCTCTTCCCAAGGGGGAGGGTAGCACTCACCCATCTCTGTGCCCTCTTCTTGCACGGCTCAAGATCTTTACAAGATGAAGACCCTGCCTCCTGCTGAGTCACTTAATTAAACTTCTAGACTTTTCAAATTGACATACGGTATCAACTATTAGACATACAATATGTTCAAGAGGAGGTGTTTTGAGGGCAAATTATTCAATCTGCTAAGGATCTCTTGGTTTTTACAACTGTCTCCTACAGAAGCCTGAGCCAGAGTTGATCTCTCAATAGCTGAATGACTCCAGGTGTCATTTTCTCAAGTCTGCTTTGTGAAAGTCTTTTCATTTAAGAGACAGACTCAGAACACGAAGGCCAAAGAAAACCTGCTGTGCATTGATTACTTGGGTCTCTGATATGGTGAGCAGGGTTTGAGAAGATTTCAGTTTAGGACTGCAAAAAGCAATCCTAAACAACAGCATTTTTCTTGAGTTCATCGTTGACTCGTTTTAATGATTTGCCTTGTTTTGAAGGTAGGTTTTGTTAATTCTTCAAATTCTCTGAAAAGAAGTGCAAAATTTCTCTGAACACACTGGAATGTGTTCAGCATAAAAGGGTGCCAAATGGAACGAAATAAAAATCTAGCCGTGCTGAATCGCTGTCCCTACACACAGGGATTCTTTCATATTTCACTGAAGAATGAATATGCTTTTGTTTGTGCAGGCAGTACTTTGGTTAGACTCAGACTCTAAACTCTGTCTCTTGGGAAGAAGCTCATATTTCAGTTTCTGCCCCGCACACAGCTGGCTTTGGGTTCAGCAAGACTTGGGCAGTTATACACAGAACCTGGCTCTTCTCTCTCTCGGCATCTTCTTTCCCAAGATTCTCTTTCGTTTCTTTAGCAGTCACGTATATCCCACATACTTTTCTGGTTGTTTGGGCCAGAAGGACTGCATTTTCCTTGGAGCTTTAGATGGTCCATGCTTTGACTTTGGTAAGAATTTGAGGCTGAAAACTATAAACAGATGATCCATAGTCTGTTATTATTGTCCTCTAAATTTCAGTGCTGTTCCAGAATCTTGTTACTTTTATTTACTTTCCAGTATACATAACTAATTTTTTAATGCCCAGAGTTTAGAGTTTTTAATTTGCAGAAAGGCGAGATTCGGTGGAGCTAGTCCTACAGAGGTCAGGCACTTAGGGGGCAGACGAACCATTGGGGATTCTTTTGTATTTGTCCTTTCTCTGCTTGTGTGCTCGCTGTCCTTAATTTTAAAGGCTTCTTGACAATATCTCGTATTTCCTTGTTCCCATTTAAGAAATTCTATACCCAAACCATTATTCTTAAAAGGTGAATTCCACTGTAGTGTGATCAGATAGGAGTGGGCGATTTCCTCGGTAACTGAACATGTTGAGCCCCTTTGTCTCTTCAGTACATTTACACCTTCTTGGGAGCCATGCTCTAATTTCTTACTCATAAAATATTGGTTTGGTTGCATTCAAAGCAGAGTTGCGGGAGGTATCGCAGTTCAACATTTAGATTTTTAATGCGTCCTTCTATATTCAGGGCGGCAGCTTATCCGTTTCACTTCTGTTGTGGGGAACAGGTGGGGAAGCTAATGTAATGGTTTGGTTGTTTCTTCCCCTTAATTTTTTTTTTTTTTGTGTAACATCTCACTATGCAGCTCAGACTCCTAGTGATCCTTCTATTCTGAGCCTCTCCACTGCTGGGATTACAGGCTTGCGCTACCATGCCCAGTCTCCGTGACTGGCTCAGTGTGCCCCGGGATGGGATTGGCATGGCATGTAGTTCTGGGGATGAAACCCCAGAACCTGCTCTTGCCTAAGCAGGTGCTTAGTCTGCTGAGCTATCACGCTAGCTGGGTTTGGCTGTTTCTTAGTGGAAGCTTCAATCAACCCTGTTTTCAGCCTAATCCTCATTCCTAGATTTAGAGATTTTATGTGATCCTATTGTCTTAGAGTATTCATTTTTTTTTTTAATTTAGAAATTTATTGTTTAATCCACATGCTTCATACAGCTTTAGTTTAAAAAACAAAAATAACAACAATAACAAAAAACAGTATTTCAAAGTCTGGGCCCTTCTTCCAGCTTCCAAATGCAAGGCTCTGAACATTATATACCCCAATTGGAAGAATAAGACAAAAATATGAATGAAGCCACAACATTTCAGAAAACAAAGATTTCACATAACTGAAGGATCCATGCATCCTTCCTGGGATTACTTAACTGCCTTTCCAAGCAGGGGGAGAAGGGGAAGGTGGGGCTGGTGACGAGGGAGGGAGAAAAGAAACTCAGAATAGAGTAGACTCTAGCTCTAGTGTTCTGAATCAACGTGCCATACATCCATGTAAGCCTAGTTTGCATCCGTATAAGCCTAGTTTCTTTTCTTAAAATGAAATTTGACTTGCACCTCAACATATAAAACAGAAAAAAAGTTATTTTTCTCCACATATTAAAAACATGTTCTTTTGTAAGCTTGCAAACTCTCTTCAAGAGCTAGAGATATCCAGGGCATGTAGAGATGGGAAACCATTACTCTAGCAACAATACTACACAGGCCCTTGTATACAACTATATGGTGGAAGAATTTTAAGAGCAGTAACATTGTTAAATAAACTTTGTGGAGCACCCGCAATGAATCCAGGTCTCTGATCCGCAGGCAGCGCCAGCTCCCAGACACCCCACCCTATTCTGCATCAGACCCACGCTCTCCTCTGCAGGTCAAAGGTGAGTGCAGCCAACCCTCAGCACATCTTCTGCTGTTACTCTCTGCATTCTGAGCGGTACAGAAGAGAGGTGCGTCTTGCTTTCCTCTGCCACCAGGTGCGAGCTACCGGACCTGGAGGGCCACGCCTGGCAGGACCCCTGCAACTTTCCTCCATCCCGCAGCAGCCCCTGGGATGCTGTCTGCCCACCTGCAGCAGAGTGTGTCTGCAACCAGCAACTCCAGCCAAAGCCACAGCAGCTTTCACAACTGTTACCCCAATGCCAGTCATCCCACCAACCTCCTGGACCAGTCGGGGATAAGTTGTTCTTATCACCAGCAGCCTCTTTGCCACATCCCTGGGTACAGAGCAAGATATTTACTTCTGAAAGACCTCAGCAGAAAGCCTCAGAGCCGTCAGAGCCCCCGTAGTGCCCTAGGAGAGCGCAGTGCAGCCAGCCCAGGAGATGGCAGCATTGAGACACGAGTAGGACCAGGCCCCAGCGCTCTTGGCTTAGATGACCTCTGAATTAAAACCCCACTAAGCCGGGTGCTTATCCAACAAAAAGTAAACTGTCTAAAATACTGGGAGATTCCAGGTGACAGAGGCACAATGTTTGTATATGCATGTCAAGGAAATTTGGGCAGGTGCTCTTGGATCTTCTGTCCTTTTCTCCTATTTATTTCTCCTTCTGGATCTACAAGGGGGAAAAATAGTAAGGGTCATCAAAGGTTAAGGCCAAGCTCCATAGGCAAAACCATCTTGGATGTATTTTAAGCCTGTATCTTCAGTAAGTCTTCTGCCTTTGAAAATATGGTCAGTTTATTTTTTAAAGGTGGGTAAACCTCAAATTCACTGGCTAAAGGAAAACTAAGTTTCAGATTGGCAGGGCTTCAGGAACCTTAACTGGTTGGGATTGAATTTAGGAAGCAGAAAGCCAAGACCTGGGAAATTAAATTCAATTTAAAGTAACAGGTTAACCAAAGAATCCTAATCTTTCTTTTGGTTTCTTGATTTCAGAGATTCCTTGCCTCCAACCAAGAAGAGGAAGCACATACAGATGCTGGAGGACTCTGAGGATGGAAGAGCATGGGCCCCTTGCTCCAGACTAAGTGAGTAAACCCAGGCTACCGTGAGAGCAGGGCTAGTAAAACCCTGACCCTTAGTTCGTGGCTTGGCACTGGCCTTTGAACAGTCCTAGAAAAATTATGTTCTTTCTCACAGAAGGGCAACAATAAGTTCTGGGAGTTTATTTCTTCCCTCTGGACTCATCTCTCATGCAGTTGGGGGTCATACCTGCTCTCGCAGGAAGTGGTATCCTCCTGTTTCTCCGTCTGGGTGAAATGCCTGTTCCTCAGTCTCAGGAGCTTGTTTCAGAGGACAAAGGCTTGGTCTCAGGCCCCAGGAAATGGTACCACATCGCTGAGAGCCTATGGGTGTGTCCACTGCTTTGTTTAGCCCTGTTTGATTTTAATATAGGAATTGACACAGATGAACACAGAAACCTTGGTAAAAATACAAAGTCTGGCTCAGTAATTCTGAGTTGGGGTCTGAAGCCTGTGTTTCTAGCAAGTATCTAGGTTATGCCAATACTACAGTTCTTGGAAGATGCTCTGAGATATAAGACTTTAGTTTAAAGTCTCAGTGAAAGGAAGGTGGAAAGCTGAGTCTTCTTTGCAATTGCTTCACATTGGAGAGTTTTCAGTAGATCTCTGAAATTTTTTTTTTTTTTTTTTGTCTTTTTGAGACAGGGTCTCGCTATGCAGTTCAGGCTGGCTTTAAGCTCACTTTGTAGCTCAGGCTGGTCTCGAACTCACAACAATCCTCCTGCCTCAGCCTCCCGAATGCTGGGATTACAGGCATGTGCCACCACGCCCGGCTTGATCTCTGAAATTTTGTAAACACGTTTTAGAAATCTGTCATCAGAATCACCTAGTGCTCAAGCTGTCAGCCTACCTAGATCTTTGTCCTATATTACATGACGTTTTGAACTTAAAGACTGGATCTATATGGAAACAGATTGGCCTTTTGGAGCCTGAAGCTTTAAATTGTGAGAATCTTCCATAGTCCAAATGCTGCAGCATTTTCTAGGGAAAAGGATAATACTGTGCGCCCACTTGAGGAACTCCTGTAAGTCCTGTTGTACGCAGTGTGAATAGCACCCCAATTCACAGCACCGTGAGTCAGCTTGGCAGAGAGCCGTCCAGGGTTTCCTCTTGGGGCTTCCTCTTACACTCATGTCCCCACATATAAATTTATTCTGCTCTGAAGAGACATGCGTGGGGCTTTCCTACCAGTGGGGTTGCTGCCTTTGTCTTTAATAGTCCAGTGGTAGGAGCAAGACATCTGGCTTCACCTCCACCATGGCCAGAGGGAGTCCTTTGGCAGACAGTGGTACCAGCCTTCAGGCAAGCCCATATACAGTTGCTCCCTGGGAGCACAGTGTCCCACTGGTGCTGGGCTTCCAGCCTTTCTATAAAGTCAACCTCTTATAGCTTCCTTTCCTTTTACGTGGATCCACTATGCCAACAGTCCACATTCTCCACCAACTTTAGAAACAAAATACCACTTCAACCCTAGCAATGCAGTGAGCTAATCAGACTCTCTTTGTGGGTAGCAAAGAATTCTCTGTCCACCTTGCTATGGAAGGTCACCCTAATTTCATCAGGGATTCCTGTGTCTTGCCTGCAGCTTCTTTATGATCCTCAAATACAAATGCTGAGCAAGTTCCTAGCCAGATGAGGGGACCATCTGTTGGCTCTCCTGCGGATACACCAGCTCACAGGGGATGTAGGGCAGGCACTTAAACCTTCCAAGAGGCTCCTCAGCGAACCAGATGGTTGCCCAAGTCATTCTAAAGCTCCCCTCCACCCTGGGATGATTTTTCTGCTGCTGTCCGTCCCAGGTGGACAGGACACTGATTATGTTTTTCCAATCATCTTTAGAGAAAGCTTAGGGAGAACAACTAAATAATCCCAATATTGAGGAATGCATGAATTCATTAAGTCCTATTTAAAGGATACCGAAAAGCTCACTAAAAATAACTGTTTCCAGACAACTGTTCAAGAAGGAAAATGAGCAGGTTCACAGGAAAGGGGACAGGGGGACAAAGGCAAGAACTTAGTCCAAATTTCTTTACCATTGATACTTTCAGCTAGTGTGTTCTGGTGGGGATCTCCTGTTGCAGGGGCTTTACAAGGTCTTGGGGAAGGCCCACATCAGTGGAGGCAAGAAGAGCATCAGCCAGGTGTGTAAACAGGGGTAGGTTCACCCATTTTCTTTCTTCCTTTTTTTTTTTTTGCAGAACAGGGGATTGAACTCAGGCCCTTGCGCTTGCCAGGGAAGCGCTTATTCTACTGAGCCATCTCCCCAGCCCTGGTTCACCCATCTTCTATGGGAAAAGATACTCTAAATCAGTTAGGCTGACTTTATGTTAGGCTGCACATGTTAGTAAAGGGTTCGGGAATCAGGGCTGTTGTGAGCAGACATCAAGTCTTGCTTTGAGAATGAGGCGCCAAGGAGCAGGCTCCGGCCCGCTGGGTCCTGGCCCCACCTGCCGAGCAAAGGAGGGCACCTGGCCGCACTGGCAGGCTCCCACCCTTTTATGCTTCTGACCTCAAATATGAAAGGCTTCTCTAGCCCCAGGCATGACCTGCGGCCCACAGTGAGCGCTGCATGGCTGAGTTCACCCGGAATATTCAGAAGAGTGTCTGCCTCGCCTTTAAAGATTGGGACTCTCAGCACATTCCTTTTCTTTAGCAAGTGAGTCATAATTTTGACCTCACTTATCTCTGAGACTTTTGAAAGCAAAGTATGCAAGGTATTTTGAAAAGCATTCAAAGGCAAGTTGCCAGTTTTCTCTGAAGTTTGGCACTTGGGAAGTTGATTATGTTCCCACTCCTACTTTATGTTAGAATTTCTCCTGCGAGCCTCAGATAACATGAAAGGAAGAGGGCCTGCCACCCAGTTCTTCCATTTAAGATCTGTGACACTGGGCAAGTTGGGTCAGGTCTTTGACGTGCAGTTTCCACATTAATGAGATCAAGAACCTTTGCCTCATCCACTTTAGAGATGTTTGCTGGCACCTCCTCCAGCGTACCTACAAGGAGAGATTCCACACTCAGGAATGAGCCTAGTAAAATGTGCCCATGCGATCTCCAAAAAGAGTGTGCAGCAGTACAGCCGGGCGTGGTGGTGCAGGCCTGTAATCCCAGCACTCGGGAGGCTGAGACAGGAGGATTGTTGTGAGTTTGAGACCAGCCTGAGCTACAAAGTGAGCTCAAGGCCAGCCTGAACTGCACAGTGAAACCCTGTCTCAAAAAAAAAAAATAAAAATAAAAATAAAAAAAATAAAAAAATAAAAAAGAGTGTGCAGCAGTGAGCCCTACAGCACCACCCATAGTAGCCACGAGCTGGCCATTACCAGCAGCAAAAGGCCACTGACACCAGCACAAACTGTGGCCCATGTATATGATGAGAAAACAAAGGAGATGAACAAGGGACTGGTAAGGCAGTAATGTTGAATCTCCTAAGCATAACAGCAGGTAAAAGAAGTTGGGACTTTGCAGGGCATAGCACAGCATCACGCTCCACTTCTCTAAGTTCCTCTCTGCTGTTAGATGTCAGGACAATGTGCAGTTTTAGGCAGAAGAAAGTAATTATTGGAAGGAGGCATGTGGGTGTCTCCCAGATGGCTGGAAGCATCCTGTGGCTTGATCTAGTGGTAGTTATGTAGCAGAATTCACTACCTAAAGAAGTAAAGAATTGTGTGCTCATGACCTGTGTGCTTTTATTCTTGCATAGAGTACTGCAATGAAGGAAAGGTATTGACAAAATGATCCTCCCCTTGGAGAAGAGTAAAGGAGTTAAGGACAGTGGCTGTGGTACACAGATGCCTCAGAAGAGTAGTTATCACTAGAAGTAGTAAGGAATCCCAGCTCTGGTCTCAGAGTTGGAATTTCAGTGTGGGCCCATGGCTCCCAGGGCCTTTCTAGCAAATAGGCAGCTCCTGGGGAAACCACAGCCCTGTAGCTCCTGTTCAAGTGGCTGCTTTGATACGTTGACTGTACTCATGGGAAAGAGTGGATAATGCCGTTATTTTTGAAGACAGTGAAATTGCTCTTGAGCTCCTGACTGCCCTACCTCTCAGGGTCCAGTGGATAGAGCTGTCTTTGGCCATGCAACTAGGCACATTGGCCTTATCACCACAGGGCCTGTGTCAGCTAGGAACATATTAGTTTCTTTACATTTGCCAAGTATCTGGAGGCCAAGAGCAGAACTATTCCCTCATGACTCCTTAGGAATAACTGAGTCATATAGCTGAAAGAAGAATAGGCAACACTGCCAGCGTCACTAACAATACCTACGGGTGGCATTATTTAGGTGCTCACTGGTGGCAGATTGTTTAGGGGCTCACCTGGGCTAAGCACTTTGTAGCCAACTCCTCACTGAGTCCCTTCACCAACTCTGGGAGGTGGCATAGGGATATTCTAGTTCTGTAGATGAAAAACCAAGACTCAGGGCATGAGTAATTTTCCTGCAAGTGTCTGTATGTAGGTCACCCTTTGATCCTTCCTTTGTTACAGCAGAGAGGAAGGAGAGAAGGATCAACTAGTTTCTTTCTCCTAATTTTGTGGGAGTAGAACTATGAAATGATTTTATTTATGTAATTTTTTCTAAACCATTTTAGGCCAGGCAGCTTCTGGAGCAGGAAGGACGTGTGGCGGTCCTTGCACTGCCCACCTCCAGTGCTGTTAGATGTGAAGAAAACTTTTTGAGATTTCAAGAAATCTCTTCCACAAGGATGTTTCACAAAAACTAAAAAATATGTTTTGTCTCATCATTTAATGATGAGATTCCAGAAAACAGGTATTCTAGAATATTTGGGGTGGTTTGGAAAGCAGTTCAGTTTGTGTATGAAGTACTCAGTGGAAATGAAGTAGTCAGTGAAAATGTAATGGAAAACCTAGAGGAGTGAAAAGAAAGCCAGCCCATGGCTCCCACATCGCCCGTGGTGTGGCTTCATGGCATAGTCTGCAGTAGCAAATTTCTGTGTTGCTGAGGATAGCCTGCACCTTGCTATACTAACACGCAGAATTTCCTCTTCACTCCTGATATCAGGCAAGAGTGATGTTAGAAAAAAAGGGGGGGGGACAAAAAACATATTAGTTATGTTTTACAGAAATACTGGGGTTGAATTGTGTGATTTTAGAGGTGTATTCAAATTAAGACAGCTGACTTTAAGGGTTATGCAAAAGTAGGGGCTGGCCATGTGAAATTGCTGCTCTTTGACCATTTTGAAATATAAAAATGGCAATTTCTTACAGTTGATACTGACAGGAACAGTTAGCTTCTCTTGGTTTTAACTTCTGAAGTGTTTCACTTCTCTGCTTCTCCACTTGTGTAATGTTGCAAGATGAGCAGCACACGTGTTTAATTTATATTTTTCAGTTGAGGGAAGTAAGATTGTAAGTGAATAGTTTGTCTAAGTTCAAAAAGCTTTTGGAACTACAGAACATTGATGTCACAAACACCTGTTACAAATTAGGATATATTGTTGGAATTAAACCACAAAACCCCTAAAACTAAAACCCTCAGACTGCCTTAAGCAATAAAGCAAAACAACAAACAAGAAAGAAAAGTTCAAGGATCTACTGAGTCATGTGGCCTCAGGACTGGCTCTGGGAACTCAATCCACGCCATCAAGCTTGGTTGTCTTTCGTTCTGCATTCTCTCTTCTGCTGTGCTGGTTTCACTCCCACCTGGGCTTTCCCCTTGTGTCCTCCATGGTGGCAGCAGCTCTTGTGGATGTAACTTGTAGGTTTAAACCTCATGAAAAACAGTGAGCGTCTTGAAAGCTGAATTTTTTTGAAATGCTGAGCTCTCTCTACTCGAATGAGATCGGGCCATGCAGCCAACCTTGATGAAAGCTTTGAATGCTGCATTTTCTGATTGATCGAGCCTGGGTCACCTGCCTTCCTGGGGCTTGGTATAGACTTTCTTTGGACCACGCAGTAGAGGGAGGAGATGCCACACAGGATCGTCTAGCAGACCGCTGGTCCCGGGCTGCTCTTCTCACCTGAGAACACAGGGCAGCAACATATTTCTTGCCTCCCAGCGCTGGGCACCTCCCATCAGCCCCTCTGCCTCACTCAGGGCATGCTCACTGACATTATGCAGTGATGTCTGGGAAGAAAAGTCTGGTAGGAAAGAATCTAACCTGCTGGTTCCATTGCAGTGACAAGTAGGAGTCACAGCAGCAAAGTACAGGAGCAGGACAGTGAGGTACAGAACAGGATGCCTGTGGACCAGTGCTCCCCCACGCTGAAGTGGCAGCCATACCAGAGTGTTCCTTGGCATAGCTTATTAAACTGTCATCATGAAAAACTGTAAGTGGCCTTAGCAACACCTTGGGTGGGAGCGTGTGTGTGTGTGTGTGTGTGTGTGTGAAGAAGAGCTAAATCTCAGCATTGAATCCAAATACTCCAGGTTGGATGCTTCCCCTGATCAAGGGGTACTTGAGCGAGAAAGCGTATGATGTACACCTCATTTTTTTGCTTCTTAACTAATGAATAGCTAGGACATGGGTTTTTGGCCTCAAGGAACTCAGAATTATAATTCTAACTCATAATTTACCCACTAAATGCTGGAGGGAAAGGGAATTTTCTGGGACCATGTGCTCAATTTAAACCAAAAGCGGGAGAACAAAATTTTCCCAAATCATTAACATTTAATTATGCAGTTAATTTGAAATACTGCAGAGTACATTGGTAGGGACCACATGAAATTGTTAGCCAGTGATTACCCTTAGCATCTGTGTTGTGAATCAGCATTTCAGGTTTGCTATCAGCATACTCTGCCTGTTTTGCATGTTTAGACTCCAGTCTTAGCCACTGTCTTCTTTACATCCAGAGACTGAAATCAAATCATGCAAATTATCCAAAAATTAGAAAAGTTTCACCATATTTTTATAGCATTATAGTTTAAAACTAAATGTGGATTTACACATTATTCATACACACACACACACACACACACACACACATATATATATATATATACATACATACACATATATATACATATTTTTTTGGGGGGCCGGCTCAACTAGCCCTGAGGGTGAGGCTGGCAAGCATGTACTTCTGGGGATCGAACCATGGTCCCCTGTGACTGCCTAAGCTTGCCTAAGCAGGCGCTTTAGATCACTGAGCTATCTCACTGGCCCACATTATTGAAATTAATCATTAAACTCTTTATTCCTTATGATATATAATATAATTTGCCTACCTAAGTTTTCTACAATTTTCAAGTAATGAATATACTGTAAAGTAGAAATTGTGAATGATAAATTTAACGGTTTTCATTTTATTTTACAAATTCAAGTACAGCAAAATTTATTACTAGAACATTTATGTTGGATGAAATAGAAGAAAGAAATATTTCCTTAAAACAAAGTATGGGGAGTTAACCAGACTAATGCTCATATCTGAGCAGTAAATTATACCTTTTTAAAAAAATTTTCTCACAAAAAATTCCTTTTATTTTTTCAACCAACACAGTTATTACTCTCCTTATTAAAATCTATGCAGTTCTATCCATCTAACCTGTAGAAGCACAATTTAGCAGGTTAACTCTAGACACCTGAGCCAGTGTAAAGTCCCCAGGTAGTGTCATACACATAACTTTATCAAATTCTTGTTCAGTGAATTTTCCTTTAGCTGCTGGTGCGCACTCTGACTAAACAGCTACTTAACGGTGATCACTTAACTCTTCCAGGAGGCATTTTACTTGATTTGCAAAGGGTGAGAACATCCTTTTCCCAAGAGAACCATTAATAGTTTGTTTCTGGAATTAGAAACAAAAAATAAGGACTTAAATTGTGTATTATAATGGCAAATATCTCATTTGAGATCCCGGAAGGCAAAGATCTCACAGTGTTAGAGCAGCAAATTCATCACCCCTGGTTCTGCGCTGGTGCTTCTTTGCTCAGGAAAAATAATCTAGCTATAGGAATATTGCCAAATTAAAAACTGCGTTCCAGACCCACGACATGAATGGAAAAACCACCAAAAGCATTTCCAATTTTTATATTCTCTTCTCTACTTGCAAACATTATGCATTTGATATTTAATTTTTGTTAACATTTTAAAGTACTTTTAAAAATGTGTTATACACAAAACATTTCTGTTGAAAATAGCAATGACAAGACAAAGCAAAAGTCTGATCAGTCATCCTATCACTGCCCCATTTTTCTTGCTTCACAGTGTTGTCACCAGATTGGAAGAATAAAAAAAAGGTGAACACTCTCTAGTGAAAGCAGTTTTCCATTCGTAGAATATTCGGCCCCAGTTAATTAAGTTAAAGCTATTCTTTTTAGATGACCATCAGTAGACTGAATATACGTTCATTCACATTCATGCTGTTAAGTGTTGTAGAGCTGATAAAATTTAGAAACTTTTTTTGGTACCAGGAATCGAACTCAGGACCTCACGCTCACCAGGCAGGCACTATGCTGCAGAGCTACATCCCCAGTCCCCTAGAAACATTTTTTTCTTTTTAAAAGAGGAAAGAGATTTATTCTGTCACAGACATTTCTTTTTTGTCTTTTTTCCCCCTACTCTGTCACAGACATTTCTTAGTAATGTGCCAGCTTTGCAGTTTCTAGCCTACATCTTTCTATTCCGTTATGGAGTCAAAATAAAAGTTTAGAAAGCACAAAGGAGAAAGACAAACTGAAGCAAAAAGGCTGCTTCCATTTGGCAAAATGTACATACTTCTTTGTGACAAGGTAAAGTACTGGGCAAGAGCCAGCTGTGCTTTGACAGATTAGCTTAATTTCCTCCACAAAAGAATCCAGGGATCAGTTGACTAGCTGCAGTAAAAGGCACTCTCCACATTCCATGTGCTTGAAATGTTTGTACAGTGAACATTGTTGGTAAAAGAAAATGTGTGGAAAATGCTTGTAAAATTGGTTTCTTGATTCCTTTCTTCATAGACCTGACGTGGGCTATCAAGTTGTTACAGACAAAGGATTTAATTTCTCTCCAGCAGATGAAGCTTTTGTTTGCCAAAAGAAGAACCATTTCCAGATAACGATCCACATCCAAGTTTGGGGAAACCCAAAGTTCGTTAAAACCCAAATGGGCCTAAAGCCAATAGAAACGTTTTACTTGAAAGCTTTTGGAATTAAGGTAAAACTTTTATTTAATTCAATTGAATTTGATCCACATAGCAAGTTCCAGTGGTTCACTGATGCATAACACATCATCTGAAATCTTAGCGATTTAAAATAATGGGAATTCACTAGAGTCACACATCTGCAGGTTGGCCAGGCTTGGCTAGGACAACTGATGTCTGGGCTTGGTGTGGCATGTGGTATGTGGATTGAACCCAGGTCTTTGTGCTTGCCAGGCAGGCACTAAGACTGCCGAGCTATCTGCCCAGTCCTTTACCAGATTCTTAAAGAGTTTTCTGATTTAAAAGAAGCCAGAGAACCACTAATTTCTTTTTCTTTCTTTTTTTTTTTTTTGTCTTTTTGAGACAGGGTCTCACTATGCAGTTCAGACTGGACTTAAGCTCACTTTGTAGCTCAGGCTGGTCTTGAACTCACAACCATCCATCCTCCTGCCTCAGCCTCCCAAGTGCTGGGATTACAGGCCTGCGCCACCACGCCCGGCATAGAGAACCACTAATTTCGTCAATGCTTGTTTTCTATAATTTAAGAGAAGAGAGACTGAGGCCCCTTGATGTTAATTAGTTTATCCAAGACGATTTAGCTGGCTTAGAGTGCAGGCAATACCACTGGGAAGTCAAAATATATTTATTAAGTTATCATCTCATATCTGGATCCTTAGGGGAACAGTATCCATTATTTACATATTTCACCATGGTGGGTAACCTGGGCCAGGACAGGAAATCTCCTAAATCCAATCAGCTACTGAACTGAGCTCCGAAAATAAAACAAGCAACTACAAAAAGAAAAAAAAAAAACAACCAAAAAACATTTTTCTGATTATGTTAGCAATATAAGTCCATTATGATAATTCTGAAGCATAACAGAGATATAGAAAGGCTTAAGATAATGTCATGTTTGGGACCTTCCTTTTGGTGGCCTAATTTTTCCTATTATTAATCTTCACAGTGTTTCTATAATGTTGATATGACTGAAGATCCCATAGAAACATTGTTTACAAAGATAATATGGTTCTTTGTGGTATGTGTATGTAATATTCATTCCTATAGGAAGATTCACTTATTTCTAACTTTTAAATTTGATAGTAAAGCTACCCTAAATATTTGTATTCACTTATCTTTGCATAAGGATAAATTCCAAAAACAGAATTTACCTATCAAAGATACAAAAATTATTCAGACTCTTAATGTTGGCTGGTCAGTTTCTTTTCACAAAGATCCTTTTAATGTGTTTGAGTATCTACAGCCTGTATATTACAAGGTTGGTCTTGTGCCCCTGTTACTTGTTAGTCATGGAATAACAAGAAGAGTATGTAGCAGGTGTTGAATAAGTAAAATTTATATGTGCTTATATGTCTATATGTTATTTGTTTTTATTCTACATTAGTATTTCTTCATGGTAGAATATAAGCTCTGAAGAGCAAAGATCTTTGTTAATTTTGTTCATTTCTTATTCTACTGAGCCATCTCCCAAGTCCCCAGTTTTGTTCATTTCTTATCTCAAATGCTTAGAGCAGTTTCTGGCACAGAGGGGGTGCTTCGCAACTATCTGTAGAATGAATGAATAAATGCAGAAAAGGATGTGTGGGTTCTTGGAGCTGCACAGGTCCTGAGTTTTTCTCCTGTGTTTGATCATCCACTTTCTGACTCTGTATTCACCGCTTACTTTGAATGCTCTGTTGTGTTTCACTGTGGAATTTTACAAGCATTTGTTCGTTTTGTCTGCTTGACCAGTTTTCTGTGTCTTTTCAGTGACTCACACTAGGCTGTAGCCTAGCTTGGTACCTGGGGAGGCATTTTAGCACCTAAGTATTCTGTACTGGTGAATGCTTATTTAATAAAGTTGTGTTATTAATTTACTTTTCATTGTTGCATATAGGTGGAAGCCACCAATCAAATCATTGCTATTGAGCAGTCCCAAGCAGATCGAAGCAAAAGGATTTTCAGCCCTGTTAAGTAAGAATTCCTTTTGTGAATTCCTTCGTGAATGTTTGGGAAGAAGACCTAATGTTGGATTTTGCTTATTTAAGATGAAAGCCACTGTAGAATCTAAAGGAGTAATGCTGTAGTAGTTTAAGAGGGTGGTACCTCATTCACAAATTTAATTTGTTCCAAGATGCTGGAGAAGATGCTGCAGTAGTGTTTGTCCCTGATATGGGACTCATGAATAGAAGGAAAATTTTGCCTAGCACTGTTTGTGAACCGATTATGAACAGAAACATTCACGAATGGAGGCAATGTGTTGTAATATGAATACACACTTATCACCAAAATAAAATTAGGGAAAACCATTGGAATCTTTGCAAAAAATTATTTACAAAAGGGTTTATTTTAAAAACTCATCCCTTTTGTAGTCATTCAGAACTAACATGCAACTAACAACTTTGTTTCCTTGGTACAGGATCTCACTATGCAGCTCAGACTCATAGTGATCCTCCTGTCTCGGCCTCCCCAGTGTTGGGATTCTGGCATGCCCCACCATGCCCGGACTTGGTCCCAACCCAGGGGTGGACCTGTCATGGCATGAGGGATCAGGGACCAAACCCTGGTCCCCCTTGTCCCTCTGCTTGCCAAGGCAGGCGCTTAGTCCACTGAACTATCTTGCCAGCCCTATAATTTCCCATTTAAATTAGTGTGATACTGACTGAGTAAATTTCAGGGTTCCATTTCCAGGCCGTGCATACAATTGAGCTTTTCTAAGTGTTAAAGGCTGTCCTGATGGATGGCTGACTGGCTCAGAATAGAAAGTGCACATGAATGGTAGTGTGCATAACAACATGGCAGTCCGAAGCCAGGGTCCCCTTTCTAGAGAGACTTGGAGCATGACTTCTGCATTGGCTCGTTTGGCAGGGGCGTGGCTGGAACGGCTGTGTCTTGACCCTCAGTTAGTGCCCTGTGAGCTGGGAGGAGAACAGCTCATGCTTTGGACAGACCAGCTCATAGAGACCAGGGGCACTCAGCTTGTGCAGAGCACGGGGTCTTCCTTTGTGTGCCTTTCTCTTGAAGGAAGAGAAGGAGAGGCCAGGAGAGGACAGGCATGTGGAGGAGAAGCCCAGGCACAGGTGCAGAAGTGAGTGCTTTGCTCACTGACATCAGTATAATGAGAGGGTCCTTTCCTCCCAGTGTGGAGGTCACAGAGCCCACGCGTGGCCTGTGAACCACATGGTACTCGTGAGTCAGAAGTGTGGGCAGAGATTCTGCTGAGAGAGCATTTCTCAGAGCTCAAGTCATTCCATGGCCTTTCCTGCTTGAGGTGGGGCTCAATGACTGGGAATCAGTGCCTGGAATAAACGTCCACTGCAGGGTGATGGGAGCAGAGAACTAAATGCCCTGAGAGACTCCGAATGAGTTAGATAGGATTGAGGGCTCTGTGTTCTTTTATAATCCCCTGGTGTTTCTGCTGTTTGTTCTAGAACTGACCTACTGCCTGACCAGGTCACCAAGGTAACACTGGGACGATTGCACTTCAGTGAAACCACTGCCAACAACATGAGAAAGAAGGGGAAACCGAACCCTGAGCAGAGGTACCAGTGCCCATGGGCATACCATCTGTCCTGCCATGGCTTGTGGGGACCCTCTGTGCTCGTATGTTCCTGACTCATTACTGCTTTGGGCTGAAGATTGGCTACATTCCTCAAACTTGTGTGCTGGCTGATGCTAAAATGCTGCTGTAACCTTTTCAATTAAAAAGAAAACACCTTTGCACACATGATTTAGACCCGTATTTCTCAAAGCATGGTTTGTAGGACTAGAGGAGATGGTGAGACCTGAATGCTTGTGAGAAATGCAGATTTTCCCACCTCACTAAAACCCCTGTGAATAAAAACTCAAGAAATAGAGCTTAGTAATTTATATCTTAACAAATGCTCTAGGTGTTGGAACAGCCAGATAGCTCAGCGGACTAAAGTGCCTGCTTAGGCAGAGCTCAGGGGCCAGGGTTTGATCCCCTGCATGCCATGCTGGCCCTATCCCCAGGGTGTGCTGAGACAGCAACTGAGACTGAGCATGGTGGCACGCACCTGTAATCCCAGCTCTTGGGAGGCTGAACACAAGTGAATCACTGTGAGTCTGATCTACATAGTGAGATCCTGTAGATCCTGTGCCAAAATGCAAAAAAGAACAAAAGAAAGAAGAAAGAAAGAAAGAAAGAAAGAAAGGAAGAAAGAAGAAAGAAAGAAAAGAAATAGACTAGATTTCTTTTCTTTCTTT